>JBBPTD010000268.1:0-35707 GCA_038093895.1 Boletus aff. mottiae | reverse complement strand
GATCTTCCTTGAAAACGTTGGTTTCAATCGCTTTCTTGTCTTGTCGCAAGTGCTTATGATTTGGCTAGGTCATTCGCGACTCGGTGACATACACTGAGCACGCCAAGCGGAAGACTGTAACTGCTCTTGATGTCGTGTATGCCCTCAAACGTTCAGGGCGTACCCTCTACGGTTTTGGTGCTTGATTCTTTGTTGTTGTCATCATGAATTGTATCTTATCTGTATCACTGTAATTCAATCTTCGTCCTCAATGTCACCCACTTGTACGCGAGACCTTTCCTGCCACTTGAACGTCGTTCCTTCTCTTCCTCTACACTCTATAAAGAGCAGCCCTACTACGATGTTCATCATCTCCTTTCTCCCTCTCGTCTCTCATCAATAGATGTAATACGATACACTGGTGGCATCCACGTTCTTTTCCGCTGTGAGCGTCCTGGGTGTTTCCGTCCGCGGTTTCCACCACTCTTGTCTCCTAACCGTCATCACCATCAAGGCTAAAGCATGTCCGATCCCACAACGCCATCTCTCCATCAGATTCCGATATGTATATTTATTACCTCGGTGTCCCCGACATTTTGCGCATACGTGGGGTACGTGGCATTTTGTCATCCAATCAATTCAGCAGGCTTTGGGTTTGAGCTAGTCTGGAGGCTTGCCTCATAGACGGTCTGGGTCCCAGACCTGAACAAAGCTAACCAGATGAATGCCTACACAACCCAGTTCGTTCGGCTTCCAGGCCCCTTCCCCTCACAAACTACGCATGACCTGGAAAAGGTGCTCGTCACCAGTTTTCGCGTCCAAAACAATATTTACCGCGGCGGCGGTACTAACCAAGTGACCTGTGAGCTTGGTCTTTGGGCGTTCATCCCTTTCGTAAAGGAAGTCCTTGAGCTTCGAAGTGTCGGACCCCAACTCGGGTCCAAATATCATTTACCGAACGATGCGTGGGAACCTGTCGTCGAGGGTCGCCCGTTTGCATGTGCAGTGTCGGACGAGGCAACGGAGACAACGAGACGAATGTCACAGAGCGCTGACACCTGTCGTGATTCCGAGGTTAAAATAACATCGATACTAGTTCAGTCTATTCGTTGAACGTAGGGCAGCAATTTGAGGTGACTCCCAGTGGATCTTCTTCACCAGTTCGAACATCCCATGTTCCTCATCAACGCAGTCGACCTCGGTCCTCGAGGGGTGTAACTTTCTTTTTTGTGGCATTGGGAAGCAAACACCGATTTTTTGTAGGTCTGAGTTTGAAATCCCGTCATGGCTGTCGTCAAGTTGTACTCTGGTGCACAAAAAATGTAGCGCGCTCCGCAGGCAACTGATTATCTATGTGATTTTTAGCGAACCTTCCCGCCATAACCTGAGTGCCCGTAAATTACGTGGCAGTTGGCCACGCAAAGGTCACAGCCATACTCCATGAGTCCGTTGCCATTAGCATGCAACAAACACATGAGTAGAAGGCATGACAACACAGATTCGAGCTCGAAGCTCGTTCATCTTTATATAAGTAATCCTTATTATTGAAGGATTGAATGTGTGCAGTCATGGTGGTCGTGTGTAATTGGATGAGGGAATGTAACTTCCAAAATTGTGCCACTGGCAATGCACTGTATGCGATAGTACCTTGCACACCTTCTATAAATATTCAGGTCTGTACCTGAGGATATGACTCAATACTCTTAAACTGATGATCTCGAAGACACTCACAAGCTGACACAGATGTCCACAGCGCCCTAGTGATGCCACACGAGGCCGGGTGTGGATGACTGTCTACTTTGTCCAGTTGACCCCGGTACCTGGCATCATCCAGTGGGCAACTTGAACTACGGGGATGGGCGGATCTGCCACTCCTTTCGGTGCCTTGCGCTGCTCGTTATGGAAACCTCGATTTATAGGCGCATCTTCGTTTCACGATATTTCGGCAAGCACGCATGCTGGTTTTCCGAATTCACGTCGGAATTGTGACCTCAAACCTCTCCGAACATGCACCATCGGGAAGCAGAGTGGCACAGGTCATCCTCTACTCTGGTATGTGCTGCGTGTGGCGCTTGCGTCGGGGCGCGCCGCCACTGGTCTGATCGGGTCGCCATCAACTACGGAAGATTTGCAGGTGTAAATCTCGGTAGATATACATACTTACTATCCCTGGAATTTGGCCTTTGTTAGAATGGTCATTTATCCCTCTTGACCAGCCTTGACCTGAAGTTCTGCTGCAGTGCACCGCAACATGTGGTTACCTCGGCGGTCGCAGCAAACGAACCAATGTGTGATAGAAGTGAATGTGGCGCGTATTCCCAGCTCCTGTGAAGGGACAAGGGTCGAGTATAGTGGTGTTTGTTGAGGGGTGCTATTCCGACCTATTCGAAATAAAATATTCGTCTGGAAGATGAACTCAGCCCCAAATGGTATACATTAGACACATATCTGAGGCCTAGAGCGTGCACGGACGTGTATGAGAACCCCGTGGTGGGATAGTGCGTCCGTTATTTGGGTGAATCGGGCATGCGAAAAGAGGGTCGCCACACCACAAACGCGTTGGGATCAGCGAGGGATGTGAAATTTGCTCCGATCTCTGCGGTGGAAAACACCATCACAGCGGATAGAATGGGTCAAGCAATGCCCGGGCTGGAGAAAGACGAATTCCCAAAACGCACCATATGTAAATATGAATTCAGTTGCGGTGAAATTACAACATGTGTGAGCAGAGAAGCAAAAATGACTGGATCCACAAAACACTGTGGATACTAGAATACGTGAATTTCAGCAGATCACTCAATGAATCGTTAGATTCAGTTAGTTTTTCCACTGAAAATGTACGCCGTTATTTTCAGTGATCCACTGAATGCATATTTTGCACGGATTCAGTGAAAAAAGTCAATGAAAATTTTGAGGTCCTGTCCGCTCTCCACACGAATCCAGTCACCTCTTTCGCTACATTAGGACGAGTATTGAGTGAATCTGAATCATTGAACTGAATCTTAGCGGTAATCACAGTGACATTCAGCTCTGTAGACACTGAATCCTAGTTACTAAACCCATGAAATCAATGGGATAATGAGCTCGAAACCTGAGTGTTGCTAGCCTCAAGGAATCCATAGTACTATTTCGCCCTACTACCCTACTGACCATCAATACTCTCGTCACTATCTTCCTCCTCACCACTAGTACCTTCTTTGTCACGCTCCGAGTCGTAGTCATCAGCTCCCAATGCCTGCAAGACTGTTCCCGTGGAATGATCAATTATGATCCACTTTCCTCTTGACTTGACACGGCCCACTACAGCTTTGATGATAGACTTCTTCATACCTGTGTAATCTATGACCTGGCATGATGCATCTGCCCTGCTCATTTTGCATGGCCTTATTAGTGCAAGAACCTGTTGTGTGTTCTTCAGCTCCCGCCAGGTATTCTGACTTCCTGTTTCAAATTGTAAGATCTTCTCAAGTTGTCCATACTGAGTTATAGTCACCACAGTGTTCAAATCCTGGTTGAATGTAACCTCAAATTGATCAGGTGAGTTTTCATCCTCAGGCTAATCCGAGATGTATAGTGCTTACCTGAACATAACTATTATCTCGGTACTCCATGGATGACTTTACCCACTTCAAAGCCCAGCTTGTACGAAGTATGTCCCCACCTCGGATCTGTAATTTACCCCACATGTTCATTTGTAGAGGCAAGTTAGCCATGTGGTCAATCTGGTGACCACCAAGTACGTCAACAAAGTAGAGGCCAATCCGGCATCTCAAATCTGAGTTGGGCTTATAGTTGAGCTGCCACGGTGGTCGTAGAATGTGTTCTGTATCTGAGACCATGTCAGCTCACTCTTCCAAAATGATATCTTGACAAACATGACTCATGTATCTACTCATGCTGCAGCAGTTCATCACCTTGTTGTGTTTGGAAATCCTTGAGCTCCTTCATCAAGTCGAATTTCAAACTGATTTGAGTAAGGTATGTGAAATGAAGAACTTGGTTTGTGAGGTTACTCCATGGGTGTCAGTGGGATCAGAGGCTGGATTTCAAGAAATGACAGTAGCGCTCTAGAAAGAATGTCCAGTGGACCCAGACAGGTCCACAGTTCTTGATATTGGCTGCAACATACAATGCCCCATGGATTGAAAGGGTGCAGGTTGGCAATCATTCCATCGAATACTGATAGTAAAATCTGATTACATTGGCATCAGCCTCCATTGAATCCCTCATGATTTAAAATTGACTTACTTTTCATATGTCCTAACTCATTTTATAAGCCCACCTCATAGCTGCTCAACTTCCACCTGTGTGATCTCCAACTTGATACTGAGCCTCATTAGGCTAGCGAGGTCACAGGCATGGCGATTAGGGCTCTGTCAATTTCGGGTGGTAAATTTGCACCAGCAAATTTACATATGTGAAGTTGAGCAAATTTACTGTCAAGATCAGGTGGGGTGATTATGGTGGGTGAATTTGAGTGAATTTGGAATGAATAGTATAGGGCCCAATCCAAGGTTGATGATCCAAGGACATGTTTTGTAGCACTTGTACATTTTATTTTATGATGCTGAACTACCTACCAAAATTAGTAGTAACAGCAAAGAGTCCGAGACTCTGAGCTGAACCAGCTGATGACCAATAAGTCTTGCAGTTTTGTCGCACCTGCAGCACAGTCACAATCTTACAATTACTTTTAATGGGGGTGAGATCCACAAGCCAAAGTCACTATATACAATTCACATCACCACAGCCAATCATCAAGCATTTTGCATGGACCTTGATGATGCATCATTGCTGAGTCATTCTGCAGATTATATCCTTGAAGCACTAGAACAGGTAAGTCTCTCCAATTGAAGTCCAAGCATTGCTGGCATTCTAAAGACTGGTCATTTGGTTAGGTGATTGACAAAATTGGGCCATGGAATTTTTCTGCAACATCCTCAGATAATGCGGGACTGCAAAGGCTGAACAAGCTGTGTTCACACTCAGTGGGCATTCCAACATCGACATTACCTCACCATTCCTCCAAGACATACTTTGTGATGCTGACACTCCCCTGAAGCAGCGTGGTGACATGGCAGGCAGGGACAAAACATCTTCGGGTGGTGTGACCACTTCTGCGTTGAATGCCCCTCCCGTGAGCTCAGACTGGGAAACTTGGTAGTAGATGTGAAATTTTCACATTTTCACTGTCATTTTGGGTCATTTTGGTCAATTTCACTGTTAATTAGTGTACAATAGAGGCAATGCTAATTTACGCTGTTATATATGGGTGAATTTGATGTCAGGATATGGCTGGGTAAATTAGCTTGGTGAATTTCAGGCAATGTGAAATTCACAGAGCCCTAATGGTGATAGTATTTCGGATGCTTGAAATGACCATGAAGAACAGCTGGGGCAATAAACATAAACCAAAATCCCCATGCTTTGGCAGTCATGTTGGTAACACCATCTGCAATGTTTGGCAACTTTCATACAAATGTGGCAGGAACTGTAGCTGTTGATGCTGCGGTCTCGGCACCTATTTCCTCCCAGATGTGAGGAACAATCTCATACTGCTCTTTGCCCTTGTCTATATCCTTGAATTGACTGGTCCATAGTTTAACGAGTGTTGGGACTATATTTTCAAGGAAGAGGTGCATCCATTCCCAAGGTGCACAGCATGAGTAATCAAGGGAATTGACTCATGTAAGAGTAGGTTCGCCACACAGCCCATGGAGTCAAGCAATCTGGTCACACGCCTTTCTTGTGGGTGCCTCATCCATTTCCTGGAGTGCAGAGATAATTCTTTCATGACTATGGAGTGGAAGGTCTTCAGTGTCGAGTGAGTCACGGGCTTGATCTTGCACATCATGTGGAGTGGTAAGTGGTGTGTAGTAGACCATTCCTCTAATCCCCATCATGACTTTCCGCACCCCTTTGATCTCGCATGATCAGCATGGAGAGATTGCATTGTGCCCTTTCATGTTGAGAAGCTTCTCAATTGCAATGATGTCGCCAATTTCGAATAGGATATACGCTTGGAGGTAAAAGCTAGCTTCGTCCTGGGAATCGTAAGTATGAACACCATCAGCTAACTTGGTGCACTCGTTATCGAGAGGTGCAAGGAAAGATCCAAGATCCTTTGGTTGGTGAGGTCCAGGAATGACACTGACACAAATGAGATGTTCAAGATGTGTATGCAGAGTTGGAGGTAGATTGAGATTCTGTAAGAGGATGGGAGTCACTGAGGGTCCTGATCTTTGTCTGTTGAATAGTAGAAATCCATCCATGGGGAGTGAGAGTGTGATATCGTTTTTGCCTGAAAAAAACTTGTGTGGTTGCTGAATGCCATCAATGACAACATGGGTCCTGTTACAACTTGTTCTTTTCTTTTCATTCTCCTTACGCACTACACCTGTACAACTGGTCGAACTTCCTAGTTCAATCCTCGACCCAGACACTATTTCTTTTATCGCTGACTCACCAATGCTTACTTTCTCTATCTCTTATCTCAATTGCTCCATCAGCGATTACTTCCCCCATGTTCCGTCTCCTTCCATCATGTTCTATGACCTGCCCTGATTATGCCTACCCTTAGTCTTATAACCGGGTATATAAACCTGTTATACCTATCCTTGTACTTTAGCTTAGATCACCTCGATCAATACCTTGAATTCATTCCTTCGTCTTAAGCTCCTTCTGGCACTTGACCAGTCGCTTTGAACCCTTGAATCCTCGAACCTTTGAAAACCTCGTGTTCCCCTGTGGAACGTCTTCCTTGGACTTCGTGCTACCATTAAGTGCACGCTATCTCTTTGAACCTCTAAACCTTAGTCTTTCGAGGCTACGCTCGTCCCCACCTGGGCCAAGCGTAACAGGTCCGCTGCAGCTTGCGATACCAACATCCATAAAAAATGTTGCAGAAGACACCTTTGACATGTACAAATTCATCACAGTATGCAAGCTGGGTAACCATCACAGTTTTCTGAAAGAACGATTGCAGCTGTGGGATTATGGGTATATAGCTAAAAATTCTTCATGCTCTGCTGCCCTTTCCATATCTGGGTTCATTGCAAAATGGACAATGAGTGAAGTGTTCATATTTGGTGGTATATGTGATACAAGAGTTGATACAGCAGTCAAAGTTGATTGGATTGACTCCTGCAAGGACTGAGAACTGATGAAGGATGATCCATTCAGATTGGATATTGAGTTTGTGTTTGAAGGTTTTTCACATGTGATCAAAAAGATGGTGGGGCATATTACAGGAGAGTTTGAGCTGAAAGGCCCTGATGTTGTCACAATCCTCGTCTGTAATCATGAGATGTTCTATTTTTGAGTTAGCGTCAGACATGAATCTACCTATTACAAGTGAGAAGGACACACTGATACAATAGAGTGTTTCTTCTAATCCAGGACCACACCAATTACAGAGTCACTCAACAATGTCCTTGGGACTCTCTTGTATGATCTCTTCTTTCTCATTATAGACTAGTTGGTCCTCATTTGACTTGGAGCATGTTGAGTAGCCATCTGATCTGACACTGTCGGCATTGTCTTTGCTGGTATTTTCTGAGTATGGTTAATGTCAGTAGCTGCAGTAGAGTTGCTGTAATTAGAACTACTTGATATCTCTTCCTCTGTGCCATTGGATTCCTTCTCCATTTCAATGTCTGAGTCTGAACCAAGATCCAAGTCCAGAACATTGTCTGGATTTGTGGCTGAGTAATGCTTGCGACAGGTTTCAGGATGTAACCATTTGTGACAACTTGGGGAACACCAGCAGCATTTGATTAAAGGGTCTGCCAGTTTGTTAGACATTGTCAGCAGTGAACATTGAGATTTGAACTTTGCAGCAGCAGCCCCAGGTCATCACATGATCACATATGATCAGTGACATATGATCACAATGAGTTGCTGACAATGCTTCACTCTTTCTCACTTCACATCATGGCGCACACCAAGACACACAACTGGGGGAGCAAGGGAATGGACTCCAAGGCACTTCTAGATGCATTCACCACTGCCATTGGTGGCTTACAGAAGCAAATACAGAGTATCCAACATAAGTTAATCTCATATCAACCAAACTTAATCCTACATACTGAGAGGTTCTGATAAGGCAACTACGAAAGAGAAGAAAATATTCAAGGGATCCATGAAACTCATACCAAAGCCACTGGGCACAGCTGGAAAGTCGACCAGATATGATCTACAAGAGGTGATGGGATTGGGTAAGAAGGTGTGTGAATATAATTGCTATTTAGTGAGTATATGCGCATATTCTCTACTTAATTTTGACAAACAGGCTTATCTTTCATCTAGAAAAGTGTTTGTGCACTGAGCAAATTGATTCTAGAGCTGAAGAAGACATGGCAGCAGCAGCCAATGGTGCTCTGTGTTCAGGTCATTGGAATGGTACGTATCTACTAGACTACTACTAGATTTGGAGTTTATGTGGTACTTAACAATTCTCATTGAAGGCTCAGGAGAAGCACCAGTTCCTTCAAAAGTTCGCTTATGGATGGCCTGTTGCGGATATGATGAAGCAATACCTTGTCAATGCAAAGTGCTATGCCAAGTGGTTGGGAGATGAATGGGAGGCTGATCCTGGAGACAACAATGATGATGAACCTATTGAAGACAACGAGGACGAAGGTGAGGCTGGTGAAGACAAAGCCACTGGCATTGAAGATGCTGGCGAGGCTGATGAAGATGAGGTTGAGGCTTGTGAAGATGAGGTTGAGGCTAGTGAAGATGAGGTTGAGGACGAAGACTGTGAAGATGACAACAATGACAATGACAATGACAATGACAATGACAATGACAACAACAACAACAACAACAACAACAACAACAACAACAATGATGAAGACAAGGCTGGTGAAGATGAGGATGAAGACAACAATGAGGAGACAATAAATGTCAACACAGAGCACCTTGGCCACAAAAAATTAGTTCCAAAGGGTAAAAAGAAGCCAGCAACAAATCCTAGCAAGGTGAGTGCCAGTTCTCTTATTCTCACTATCTAATTACTGCACATGCTGTAGGTTCCCATTGCGTTGAAGAAGACCAACTGTCAAGCATATACTGGAGATGACAATGAGGACACAATGAATGTTGACATGGAGCACCTTGGCCACAAAAAATCAGTTCCGAAGGGTAAAAAGAGGCCAGCAACAAATCCTAGCAAGATGAGTGCCAGTTCTCTTATTCTCACTATCTAATCACTGCGCATGCTGTAGGTACCCATTGTGCTGAAGAAGACCAACTCTCAAGCAAGACCCACTGGAGATGACAACATTTCAAATGAGAACACCAATGAATATCAGCATTCAAAATGGCAGCAGATGATTGAGAAGACTTTGGATGAGAACCAGATAGGCCACTCAAGGGTTCAGAAATATACTTATAATTGTCAGGTAAATGTGGAAGCATGTTTGGATGGGCCACCACTGGGTCTGCCTCATGAACTTGGAAAGGTTTGATTACCATTCTATTACTGACATGATCGATGAGTCTGTGAATCATGCAACCATTCTCAGGCAAAGCACATTGCTGGCAACACCTTGATTACAAGATGTCCACAGGAGGATTGTACCGACATCATTCCCGACAAGCCTCATCCAAGACTGAAAGATCTGATCCACAACTGCAGAGAACTTGTAGCTTAGGGTGCTCACGAAATGAGACTTGCACAGGTCAACTTGAACATCTACTAGGAACTATCAAACGAGCTGCGGATGCTCTGGTTTGCAAGGGCTAATGGTTACCTGGAGGTGATCAACTTTGCTGTGCTACCCAGACATATCAACAGGATGTCGGACCTAGTCAATAGTATAATTTGGGCTGCTGCCAGTAGCAACCTCAAATGCCTGGAGAGAAACTTTATTTTCCATCATCTGGTTGAGGATCTTGTTCGAATAAACATAGGGACAACTCCCGAGGATGCATTGGTAAACTTTAGTGCTTTTGATTACTCAGCTATTCAAGATAGAATTCAAGATAAATCCCAGCTGGGCTAGTGGGTGCTGATGTCTGTCATTGAAATTGGTGCTCACTTAGTACAGCTATGGTGCAATAGGATATGAAGTGATCTACAGTGCAATCATAGATCAAGTTGAAGCCATGTCCCTGGACATGGACATGGACACCTTTTATCCTCTCAGCAAGGAGCAGCTTATTCAATTCATTTTAATCCCAAATGTAGCTTGCCAGCTGATTGTGGAAGACAGGCACATTGACCTACAGGTTGCCTATGAGGAATTACTAAGCAGCAGCGATGTTGAAGGGACATTACAGCAAGTTGAATCTGATGAGGAAAGGATTGAGGATCCGAACATTGCATTCACCACTGCTGAATGAGGTGTTGCCTCACTGGTGGGCGAAACCCACAAGAAAAGAATCAACTGCCATCTGGTGGATGATAGGACGATCTTGGTGAGTTCTCTGTCTGGTCAAAGTGTGGAGAAGACTCATGATATTTCTTTCATCATAGGATGTGACGATGAACATTAATAGTGTGAGTATGATCCTAGTTATGCCATGTTCAGTTATTCTTCCTGGTTACTCTCACTGTTGTTTAGCAAGGTGAACCAGGACCTTCGAGATTCAAGGGTTGCCATGATGACAAGGCCCTGGAGGACCAGTGCAGACAACAAAAGAAACAAGTAAAGAAACAAGCCACTCGCAAGAGTAGGAGAATCAAAGTGTCGTCATTCCTCTTTCATAGTGTTCCTCAACCTAACATGCCCACTACCATCAATTTCCCGAAAGAACTAGCTGCTGATGACCTAGTTAGTGCCAAGACACGAAGCCGACAAGCCATCAAGCATGAAGATGTCAACTGCATCGTCTCACTCAACCAAGCATTCAAGTTCAAGGGTGCAACACCCACTGCTTTAATTTTTGTCCAACTGTACCTGTATTCACTTCCTGTACACTATCTGTTCCTGTACAAAAATGCGTATCTGATCACTGGTAATGTCAAGACTGAATGAGGGTATAGTGAGATGAGACAGAAACCTGATAGTAGCTTAGTTGCACTGAGTTATGAGCTGAAAGTCAGCAGAGAAATCACATGAAATTCAAGGGAAGAGAACATGTACTTCAGGGGATATAACCATCAGATTCAGTGAAAAATCCAGCTGAAATGAAGAGAATTGACCCGTGAATATGAGATGATGACTTGGTGAAATTCAGTGGAAAAATACCTTGAAATTCAGAGTGGATTGATGCTGGTTCAGTGGATTTTTTTCCAATGAAATTCATGTAAGTATCCTCTGATCCCCCAGTCAATATGCACTGAATTCACTGCTGAAATTCACAGAACTTACTTTCCACAGTGAAAAGGAACCAATCACACAAGGGGGGTGCCATTGATATGAGCCAAAGTGGCACAAAAGGCATAGTGACTGCTTGCACAGGAGAGCAGTACAAAGATGGAGAGTCCATGCAGCCAATAATGGGAGCTCAAGCGCTCAAAAACAGCAGCTGTTTTTTATAAGTATAATTGTCCCCGTGGCATGCTCCACTTTCCAATTTTATGCAGTTATGATGTAGTCAATGTAGGTGTGGAAGCAGGGGTTTTTTTTTGAAAGAGATACTTCAAGTTGATTGATATTGTGCCTTTGATGTCAGAGAGCAATCCCCATACCCAGGCCAGAAGAATAAATGTAAATCACTATTAAATGGACTGTGACACCACCCATGTGGTGTGTGGTGTCCCTCACCCAGCAGCTGGCCCTTAATCATTCAGTGGCTGTTTTGACGAGAAGGCATTGTCGAGTGACTGAACTTTGTTTATGCACAGCATCGTGCGGTGATCGCATGTATTTTGCCAGCCAAAGGCCCAAAATGCACTAGCATGTGGGGCTGAACCTAAATTAGATTGGCAGCCAGGTTGTGGTGACCAAGTATGCAGGTATTAAAAACTACCTAACTAACTAAGGACTCTGTTCACACTCGCAGACAGGTGTTTTGTCAGAAACACCAAGAATCAACAGATCCAACACATAGATTGCTGGGAGAGAGGCATGCTAGATGAGGATTGCAGACAGGAGAGTGGGAATTAAATCACTACCTTCGATTGTCATATTGTTTATGGGAAAAGAGTGCACAGATGTAGAATGCACGAACCACAACCATGACATATTTGATGTGAGGCAATGGAGACTGCACACCTTGCGGCCTTCCTGAATGATAAACAGGGTTGCTCCGGCCCCTTCCGTCAGATGCTTTGCAATGTTGCAACAGAAGGGTGTTTCCTGTGAGTTTATGTGAATACTGTGGCTTGCAGGTAAGTTGCAATCCAACAAAATAGTGAAGACCACCCAGTATAGTGGATCCATGCATGGATGGTACCAGTAAGCCCCCAAAGGGAGGCTATATGAATATACTTAGAGGACCCCCCCTTCAGCGTGATGTTGGCAGCATGATGATTGTGTGAACCATTCATTTGAGTCAGTTTGGCTGTCAGAAGATAGTGGCACCCACTCACCTGATAACCACCCATGAATATTGTGGAACCCACCCACAGTTCCATAGTAGCTATGTGTGTGTATCTGTACTACAGTTGACTCCCTCATAACACATACCTCTTGGGATAGGCCCAAAGGTATGTGTTATGAGGAAGTATGTGTTGTTGAGGAGGTCAACATTTGACGCCCATGTGACATAATCATTATACATGTGAATAATTTATGAGTAGAATAAGTGGTCAGTTCCAGTGAAAAAAAGGGATATGTAAGCACATGTCAGCATATGTATATCTAGGTCATAGGTGTACATTCGGTCACATCGAAAATGGGCATCTCCATAGGTCTTTCTCATATGTATACTTATGTAGATCTTTATCTCTGTATGTCCCATAGGTTTCCATAGCTCACACTTGTCAGAGAAACTGCTGTGAAAATCTATCCCATTCTAGGCCTCCATAGCAATCACATCTTGTATACCTATGCAGATTTATGACCTGAAACTCGCCACCCCTCCGATCCACCTATGCCCATCTATGCCTCTTGGAGCTGGGAATCCCACCACCTACTAGTACCACCCACCATCCCCTCGTCTCCTCTTCATGTCTAATGCATTGGCAATACAGCAATTTTTCTGATAACATCCACTGTTCCCTTTGACCAAATACCATCTGCAACCTACAAACTGTTAGTTTGTTGGTTTCGAGGATCTCTAATACTTACCAGCTTAGTAGCCTCATTCTTGTATTGCTAATGCGCAAACCCTTAAGTACTACAATGCACGATAGAAATGAATACAACTTACAGCTTTTCTCTTGGCAGTTAGTGTCTGATAATAGGTGTTGAACTCCTCCTTTGAGCCATCGTGTTTGACTTGCTTGAGCCACCGTTGGGCACAGAGAGTTCTAAGAAGATATTATATTACAAAGGTAGAATAGTAATCAAAAGCGCTTACCACCCAGTTTTGTTTGCTGGAGGTCACCAACCTTTCTTGAGACTTGGTGTTGCTGTAGTGACTTGTTTCAATGAATCAGAACTTTCCGTGGCCTTCTGAGTCAGTGTTGTTCTGTCAGTTGTAGTGGATGTGACAGCATCCGAGTCACTGCTTCTTGTATCCGTTCTTGACTCCTTTCCCTTGACTTGGCATGTTCATGATAACCTGGATAGTATTTATTAATATTGTCAAAGAGTGTTAAAAAATATACAATGGGTTCTTGATGCGAACAAGTAATCTTGTTTGCGCCCGACTGCCCCCAGATGCTGGCATATCCCCAGAGGTCTTACACTTGTCTGCACTGTTCAGGGGAGCAATGGACTTGTTCATGGCACTTGGGGAGGCAGCGAGTTCATTTGCGGTATCCATAGAACCAATAACGTTGTTTGTGCTACTTGGGGAGGTGATGGGCTCATTCACAACACTCGGGGAGGCAGTGGCTTCATTTGCAGTACCCATTAAACCAATAATGTTGTTCATGGTACTTGGGGGGGTGATGGGCTCATTCACGACACTCGGGGAGGCAGCGGCTTCATTTGTGGCACCTGTAGAACCAATAACATCATTTGTGCTACTTGGGGAGGCAGTGGCTTTGTTCATGGTGCTTCAGGCAGTGATAGATTCGTCTGCACTGCTTGGGGAGGCAGTGGCTTTGTTTGCAGAATCTGTAGAACCAATAGAGTTGTTTGTGGTACTTGGGGAGGCAGCAGCTTTATTTGTGGAACCCATAGAACCAATAGAGTTGTTTGTGGTACTCAGGGAGGCAGTGGCTTTGTTTGTGACACTTTGGGTAGTGATAGATTTGTCTGTGCTGCTTGGGGGGTTGATGGACTCATTCATGATGTTTGGGGAGGCAGTGGCCTCATTTACGACACCTGTGAAACCAATAACATCATCTGTAGTACTTGTAAAGTCAATTTCTGCGGAGTCCATAGTGCTTGTATAGTCGATCATGTCTTGAATTGGTTCACCAGCTGGAACAACATGAGCGTTGGATGATGCTGATTTCTGTTTGGGGTGTTTTGTAACAGGTTCACTTAGCTTGCGACTGGAGACACTGTTGATGTCAGTATCTCCTTCAGATTTAATCTTTCATTTCATAGCTCTCTTCTCTTTCTCCTCAGTCTTGTTCATAAACCATGTCTGCTTGAATGATGGATAGTGGTCCTTGGCTAGCTTATCAATCTTCCATTTGTCTTCACCAAGGTTAGTGACAGGGTGCAACTTGGCCAGTTCATAGCAGAGAGCCTTCTTGAGCCCAAGTGACATTGATGTCCATGTGGTACTTGTGTTGATCAAATTTTGATTGCAGAAGCCATGCCATATCCCACACATACATTCAAGGATTTTCATCACTGAAGTATGGTTGAGCAGTTGGCCATTCTTGTCTTCTAGGTATCTCATGTTGTGGTTCTTGTCATTCATCTTGGAGTGCTGTCCCTCAGCAGTTTCATGCCAATCCTTCTAGTTCTTGTGTGTCCAAAGCAAACAAGTGGGAAATCATCTCATTTAGGCTGAGGTAGAGGTGGGAGTTCTGGCTGAGCAGGTTGCTGGAGTAAGACATTGATTGCATTCAATGATGTGCTTGTATTTGAACCTGTCATTTGACAGAGCTATGCAACTAAGGTGTCATAGGACTTCCTGGAGACCATGATTAGATAAAATAATGCAGATGAAAAAGCTCACTGGAGTGTAGAGAATCTTGCTTCGTATGCTGTATTTTCAGTCTTGAGCTTCATTACCATCTCCTCCAAAAAATATATGCATTGAATAAACTGTGTATATGTGTGTCAAACAATGTCCATGATATATAAACAACTCACCGAATTCATTTGATACTGGTTATTAGACCATTGCAACTGTGGTAGTTGGATTTGTGCTTGGATCTGTGCTTGCATTTGCGTCGGTGCTTGTGTTGGTGGTATTGTTAAAGCATTTGGATATGGTTGTTCAGAGGGTTTGTCATACAAAAGAGATGGATTGGCTGGGATAGAGAAATCAAAGGAGGGATGCATCAATTGTGGTCATTGTGGAGAAGGAGAGGGTCGTCGAGCACACACACTGTGAGAATCTAGATTAGACTATGCTTCAGTGTGATGTGCACATCTTCTACAACTACCACTATACTATGTCTACCACTCCGCATGTCATTGACATGCTCGGGGACACCATCTATCTTGAAGTAGATGGTGTTCATCAAGACTGGAAGACTTACAAGCTCGAGCTTGACATTAAAACTCCTAGTAGAAAAGTAATGCACCCATGCATATAGATGGTCAATCTTACCTTTCTTTTTAGATGTTTGCCTTTAGAATCAAAGAATCGCCAGTCAAGGACACTTCCACATTGGACGACAACTCTTCAGAGTCTTCTGATGCCATGTCCATGCAAAGTGACAGTCTTCTCACTTCGAGCAAAACAGAACCACAGTAAGTTCTAACACATATAATATACATTTTCTCATCATAGTACTAGAAAGGTTACAGTAACTGAATGTCACATCCTCAAGAGGTTTAGACAAGATCAGTCCAATCAAAATGTCTTGTGTTCTGGTCTACCCACTCCACTCCATGTAGTTGGTTATGTTCTTCCCCCAATTGCTACAGCTGAAGAGATTGTCAAAAGAATTCAGAAACATGTGTGGCTTTCTTGAAATGTATTAACACTGTACTTGTACTCAAGAACAAATGTTGTATCAGTCTGTATCATCATCAATATTCTCCTCCCCAAAATGTGCAATTTGCATGCCCATTTTTTCCACAAGAAAGTATCACTCTCCAGCTCTGAGATCACCAGGGGGAGAGTGTGGGATCATAGCAACAACAGACTGGATTGACTCAATACTGATAATGCAGAGACTTGCTTCACCGAGCTTTGTACACGAGATGAGGGCTCCATTTGATCATGCAAGAAGGTCTTCATTGGGTAGTGAATACAATGTTACAAGTGCAACATTCTTGAACCAGATAGCTGGATTGTTGTTTGGCTGATCATTGACATCTGCTTCATTGCCCCCAGGATTGGAATCCATTATGAGGTGGGCAAAGTATCATACTTCTGCAAATCTAAGAGTGCCATTTAAAGCAACCTTTTGATTGTTATTAGATGTGATGACAAAATTTTACTCTCTTACCTTTATGTTCCATGCCATATATACCTCTTCTTGTAGTCTTTGTAACTTGACAAATGCTGATTGGGCTACTTGTCCATTAGGTAATTGGAGTCTGCCCCATTGATGAACCTTTTGACCAACAGGTTGCTGCAGATATGTAGCTATGATGAGTGTTTCTTGTTCAGTGACATGGACAGCATACGTGTCTCATTTGGGAAGTAGAACATAGCCGTTACCAAGGTCGGTACTACCATGGGGAAGAGAGTTGGTATCATTGTGTAGGGATGGAATCATTGCCTTTAAGGCATTGACCTAACATCTACGAATTCCCTGTTGTGCAAGGTTGGAAAATGGATCTGAGGGTTGTCAGATTTCACATGTGAGATTCCCTATAGTCCGTTCCATTGTCCATTGGGATGATGAGATGGGGGAACTGATGCGAGCAGCTTCGGGGGCAAGATGACATATAAGATGGACACAGGGTCAGACAAAGTGGATGCGGTCAGTGCAGCATTGATAAAACAACAGCTCGAACTCGTGTTCCCATTGGATGAAGAGCTCTTGTGCTCTTTGGAGTTGTGACAAGCTGATGCTATATTGACTCATGATGCGAAGGGCAGCGATGAATTTGCAGAAGTTTTCCCAGACATTATCAGGGAGGACGTCATATAGAAGACCTGGACAGAGGCCATACAGCCATGTTATGTATTCTGTCACCTTGTACCATGAGTTTGCATGGAGGCTAGGGTCACGGGGAGCAATGTTGAAGGATCTTGGAAGGTAGGTTTTGCACCTTGCAACTTCTTTGCCATGTGCTTGCCAAATGTTGTTGTTCCTGAATACTGTTACGACTTGCTCTTTATCCCCTTTCTTTTTCTTTATGCTCTTACACTTGTACTCATATTGAACTCACCAGTTCAACTCTTGACTTAGGACACTATTTCCTTTACTGCTGACTCACCCACATTTACTCATTCTTATCCATTATCTCACTTGCTTCATCAGCAATTACTTCCTCCATGATTCCATTCCATTCTATAGCTTTCCATGACCAACCCTAACTATGCCTGCCCTTAGTCATGTAACTGGGTATATAAACCCATGATACCTATCTTTTGCACTTTAGCTTAGATCTCCTCGATCCACACCTTGAATTCATTGTACTTGTCTCAAGCTCCTTCTGGCTATTGACTAGTCGCTCTGAACCCTTGAAACCTTCGAACCCTTGAACCCTTTTGTTCCCTTGTGGAATGTCTTCCTTGGACTTCGTATTACCATTAAGTGTACACTATCTCTTTCAAACCCCTTGACTTAGTATTTCGAGGCTACACTCGTCCCTACCTGGGCCAAGCATAACAAATACAGCCCAAAACCACATGACACAATCATCTGTTTGAGCACAATTGATCGTCCCTCAGAATAAGTCTGACCAGAGGGCTGCCATGTTTGCACCAACAAGGTGCATAATTTCAGATGAAAAACACTCCAGAACACCAAGGATATATGTAGGTTGGAGCCTGAGAAGAATGCTAGGGCTGACAATGCCTGTTTCTAGGTGGCGAGACTGGAATTTATTTGATGTGTGGGACTCAAGAACATATTGTAGATGTTGAATGTATTTGCAGGATGTGCTTACTGTGATATTGAGTGGATCAACATCATCGTGGCTGGATCCTGGAACATTATAGTTGTTTGGTTTGAGTAGTACTGGATAATACTGAGACCTGCCCAGTTTGTGCCAACCAGTAAGTGGGCATAGTAATCGGCATCCACATCTTCCCTGGTGGCCAACAAAATTGCTAATTGTCATTAAGCCCGGTCCATCAGTGCATCTGAGAAAATAGAACAGCCTTGATATGAAAACATGGTCTTGTAAAGCATCCCAAACTTGAAGGCCTTTATGCTGCACCACAGATAGGTGGTGAAACCCTGGATATAGAAACAACTTGAGATGCTTTGGTTTGTTTGGACCAGAGATGATTGCACCTGGTAGGATGAAATTTTTCTTGTAACGGAATTCGGGTGTGAGATCAAGAACAATCCAGATGTAGATCCTGTTATGCTTGGCCCAGGTAGGGACGAGTATAGCCTCGAAAGACTAGATCAAAGGTTTGAAGAGATAGTGTGCACTTAATGGTAGCACGAAGTCCAAGGAAGACGTTCCACTAGGGAACACGAGGGTTTCAAGGTTTCGAGGGTTCAAGGTTCAAAGCAACTGGTCAATGGCCAGAAGGAGCTTGAGACAGGGAAATAGATTCCAAGGTGATAATCAAGGAGATCTAAGCTAAGGTACAAAGATAGGTATAGTGGGTTTATATACCTGGTTACAAGACTAAGGGCAGGCATAATCAGGGCAGGTCATGGAAAGTGAAAGAACAGAGTGGAAGGTGGAGGAAGTAATCACTGATGAAGCAAGTGAGATAAGAGATAGGAAGAGTAAGTGTGGGTGAGTTAGCAATAAAAGAAATAGTGTTCACATTGATAGTAGAACTAGCAGGTTCGATAAGAGTACATGTGTAAGTTGTAAAAGAAAACAAGTAGAGAAAAGAACAAGTCGTAACAGATCCAACAATCAGATTCTTTGATGTCATAGAGTTGAGCACCGTCAATCGAAAACATGAGCAGCATGTCATCAGGTCCAATTCAACCTTTCTGAATGGCATTGAGGTATGCTTCACCACAGAACATGTCATCATACTTGCTAATGAAGCCATTGTTGTGTTGTAGCTCCTCGAAAAGTTGTTCTGTGTGTTCAGCATGATAACACATCTTGCAAGCCATGTCAGGGTCTCGGCAGAAGGCTTGGAGCTGTGGAGCAATAGGGATAGTATTGAAAACTGTGCATGCCACCTGTTTCCTGCCAGAGACCTTGTATTGAGGCTCATGACTGTTGAAGCTGGACAGAATCAACCTCAGACGTCGTGACCGAACGACTGAGTTAAATACCTGGACAGAATCAACTATGGACATGTGAGTATAAATGTATAGTAGACGAACAGAGATGCTTACCCTCAGATGTCGTGACCGAACGACTGAGGGAGCATACAGAATGAAACAACAAAGCTATATAATGAATCATATAAGGTTTGGAATGTGCAACGAGGTCATGCATTGGATACACCAACACTCCTCCTCAACATGTGTATCATGTGCATTTGAAAACAAATAAAAATGAAATGGAAGAGATATGAGAAGAAAGAAAAAAAAAAAGAAAAGGAAACTACTCCTGTGAAGATACTCCTCCTCACATGGGATCCTGAAGACCCATACTGCTACGGTGATGTTCGAAAGCAGGACGCGCAAGTGCCTTTGTAAGTGTGTCTGCGACGTTATCGGCTGATGCGACGCGGTGAAGATAAATTTGGCCATCTTCGACACATTCGCGGATGAACTTGTATTTGATTGGGGTGTGTTTGAGTTTGGAGTGGAAAACAGGATCACTTGAGACCGCGATAGCACCGTTGTTGTCGCATAAAAGGGGCGATGCAGTGATCTGACGGAAATCAATATCAGCGAGAAGTTCACGCAGCCAGACGAGCTCTTGGGACGCTTCGCAAGCAGCTACATATTCAGCCTCACATGTTGAGAGGGTGACAAGACGTTGGCGACGGGAACACCAGGAAATCATCCCGGAGCCCAATGAGAAACAGAAGCCACTGGTCGAGCACCTGGTGTCAGGGCATGCAGCATAATCGCTGTCAGAGTACCCAAGGAGACGGATAACGTGTTCGCCGCCAAGGACGAGTCGGAAGTACCGAGTACCCTTGAGATAACGAATGACACGTTTGGCAGCTTCCCAGTGGACTTTGCCATAGCAGTCAAGAAATCGACAGAGCTGATTGACAGCGAACACGATGTCGGGATGGGTACCAATAGCAAGGTACATGAGCGATCCAATTAGCTCACGGTATGGTGTCCGAGACATCTTGGCGCGTTCGCAGTCCGATGCTGGAGACGATGCCTTTGACAGGTACGTTCCTGGTTCGAAGGGAGTGCCAATGGGATGGGCGTTGGCAAGGCCAAATTGTAGTATGATGCGATCGATCAAGGCAGTCTGGGAGAGCACAATGGTCCGCACATGCCTGTCACGTTCAATGCCAATGCCAATGTGAAAATGCACAGGTCCACCATCGGAAATCTGCCAGCAAGTTTGCAGTTGGGACTTGAACCGCTGAAGCGCAGACTTTGAGTCACTGAGCATAAAGAAGTCGTCAACATGGATGGCTAGCACAACAATCCCAGTAGTATCGCGTCGATAGTACACACAGTATTCACAGTCTAGACGTGTGAAGTTCCACACAACGAGTTGGGAGTGGAGTGTTTTGTTCCATACACGACCGCCTTGTTTCATGCCATACAAACCCCATTGTAGCTCCCAAATGTAGCTCTCAAAGCCAGGTTCGACAAACCCTTCGGGCTGTTCCATGTAACACACCTCGTCAGGCTCAAGTATGCTGTTGAGGAAAGCCGTCTTGATGTCCAATTGCTCGATCTCCCAATCGAGCGCAGCACCAAGGTGAGCCAGTACATGGAAGGATTCCATGCGCACTGTAGGGGAGGTAGTTTTCATATAGTCCTGTCCATAGACTGCAGAATACCCCTTGCAAACATAACGAGCTTTAAAGCGGGAAGGGTTCCCATTCTTGTCACGTTTCAACCGGAATATGGGATGGCCACACATGATACAACAGCCCGCAGGGACAGAAGAACAGGGGACGAGATGGTACACGTCAAGCTCCTTGAGGGAAGCAAATTCCTCCTGGAGAGCATGAGTCCAATCCACGGCATGTAGGGAGGCCATGGCCTCCTGATACGTGGCCAGGTCATCGTCATCAGAGCCACTGGGGGATAAAGGAGCTGGGGAGGCTACATCAGGGCATGCAGGGAGGGACTCAGCAGCGACGATGGTGGCAAGGACAGCCCGTTGGACAGCCAGAACATACGGTACACCAATCACAGCAGCACGTCATTCCGTGGGATGAGAGATATGTGTAGAACAACAGGGAGTGGGAGGACACAGAGCATCAGTTGAAGGGGGGGATGAAGGTGACAAGGGGGAGGGAGGAACAACATTGGTTTGAATAGGAGGGGAGGACGAGGACGTCGGGTGCAGAGCCAGGAGCTGACTTGCCTGATGCAACTCTATGAAAGAAACATGGTAGGATGTGAAGACCTTCCCAGACACACAGTGGTAACAGTGGTAAGCTTTAGAATCAAGGGAATAGCCGATGAGTTGGCACTCTACTGAATGATCGAAAACCTTGGGATTATGATGATTTTGAATGAGTACAAACGCATGACAGCTGATCTCACGGAGATGCGAGAGATCGGGCATATGACCTCGCTGCGACTTGACAGGCGTGCGGTTCGTTAGGTAGCATGTGGTGAGCAGGAGTTCATCCCAACGATTGATCGGGAAGTCAGCCGATGCTCGCATCGCACGGGCTTTCCCCATGAGTGTACGGTGAACGTGTTCAACCCACCCATTCTGTGCAGAGGTGTGAGGGGCGGTAAATTGGTGAACAATGCCACATGAGGAAAACCATTCTTTGAGGTCATTACGCTTCAGTTCGCCGTTATCAGAGCGTAGGATGCCGACGTGTAAGCCAGTTTCGGCCTCCCATGCAATCTCCCAGGTACGAAGAGCCGGGAATGCGTCAGATTTCGCACCAAGGGGAATTGTCCAGCAGTAAGAGGAGAAGTCATCTATTATGTTTAACACGTAGCGATTGCCGCAACTGGACATGTGGTCTGGGTGTTCTAAAAGGTCAACATGCACGATTCCCAACTTTCTACTTGCTCGCGCCCCTTCCCGGACCTTCGGTACACTGGAACAAGTCTGTTTGCCAAGTATACAGGATTCACAAGAGGGAGGCATGGCAGAGCAAAGAGGGGGCATACCATGTACACCAGCAGCACGAGACCGACAGACAAGCTCCACCACAGCACGGTAGTTCACATGCCCCAAACGTCGGTGCCAGACTTCAAGGGAGGGCACCAGAGCAGCGATGAACACATGTGCAGCAGTCAATTGACCACCAGACACAGCATAAAGGCAGCGTGCAGTGAGATTACCAGAGAGGACGCGAGTGCCATTGGTGGAGGTGACCCAGCAAAGGGAGTCAGCAAAGTGCACAATGCACTTGAGGGTGGAGGTCAGCGTGGATACCGAGATCAGACAGACAGTCATGCTGGGAATGAAGAGGACATGGTCCAGTGTGACATGAATGCCCTTAGCAACCACAAGACAGATGGATCCTATGCCAACCACTTGGACCGCAGAACCACCAACACCATGGACAACATGCGGTGCAACAGGACGCAAGTGGTAGAAATCATCTGCACAGTTACTGATGTGAACGGAAGCCCCAGTGTCCAAGAAAAAGGGGGTGATGGACGGGTCAATGACAGTCGGGGCCTGCTGGTTTGGGGCCTTATAAGTGACGGCCGCCAGGTCAACAGGCTGGGAGTAAGCACGCCAGTTCACAGAGGCATGGAGGCTCTCCAGGTCAAGGAACAAGGCATCAAACTTGTCCACATCGTAGGCAGGGAGAGAACAAGCAGTCTCGGCTGTGAGGACATCAGAGGCGAGACCAGCAAATTCTGAAGTGGTAGCCGCAAGGGGAGAGCCTGCGGTCAGAGCGTCGTGAAGTAAGAACGTGGTGTTGGTAGACGGGTTGACAATGTAGGCCCGGCCTGACTGATCATAGTGGATATTGCCTGGCTTACCAGTGGAGACAGTACCAGGCGCCGCACTACCACACTTGCAGTCAGCATGCTCTTGGAGGACAGCATCACATTGGCCAGCACAGCCACCTCCCTCACTGAAGCATTCCAGCCAAGTGTGACCAACGCGGCGACCAGGGGGACACTTGGGATTGACACAGCACTTCGTGTGTCTGGTTTTGCCACAGACAGTGCAGGTCTTAGCCGCACGAGAGGCAGCGGGCGCGACGGACGCCACAAGGACCAGATTGGATGGTGCAACAGATTTTGAGTCAACAAGCTGCTGTTCCATCGCGAGGTGGGACATCGCCATGAGGGGAGTGTACGGATCGTCGGTAGTGCTGTGGACAATCGCATCCATGATCTGATCGCGGACATGAGGGAGGTTGTCCGTCATGGCATTCATCATCATGATCAGCGTGAACATATCGGCGGTTGGCATGCCCATCGCATATATGCGCCGAACAGTCTCAGAAATATCAACACTCATGGAAGAGAAGCACTCTGCCCTGTGGTAATGGAGCTGTAAGAGGCGCTGGATCAGAGTGATCTGGGCGATGGGGCCAATCTGTTCATGACGCTCATGGAGAGTCTTCCACGCGCGAAAAGCATTAGTATGGCCTTCAAGGAAAAGCTTCTCCTCTAGAGAGCAGCAACCGTGCATGATAGCGACAATTGCTTTGTTGTTCGCATCCCAGAGAACGGCTCCAAACGGGTCGCTCGCCTTGCTCAGGCGTGCAATGGTTCTGAGGATGTAGGGCCATGCGTGCTTGGACAGGAGATAGTCCTTGAAGTTCACGCTCCATTTGGACCAGTTGTGAGAGCTGCGGTCAAGCACAGTAGTGACGACCTTGATGGTGTTGCTCGCGCTGAGATCGATCCGTGTGATCGCAGGGGGTTTGACTGCGGAGGGCATGATGGGAGGTGGGGGCAAGGTACCACCAGACAGTTGGGTGGGAGTGGACATGGGATGCGCCAGTACGATGGGCTGAGTGCTCTGAGTGTGGCCGCGGGTGGTGGGAGGAGACATAGATGCATGATAACGAAATTTTGGGGAGGACGTGATTAAATGGGGAAAATCACATGACCAAACAGATGGGGGTGCATGCCGGCATGCACACGGCACAAGAAGTCGTTAGAAGGGCCGAAAAGGACAGTGGGTTGATTCAGATCAGTCCAGGTAGGTCAGTGGGAATAGTGCCAACCCAGGGCTCATAACCTGTTGAAGCTGGACAGAATCAACCTCAGACATCGTGACCAAACGACTGAGTTAAATACCTGGACAGAATCAACTACAGACATGTGAGTATAAATGTATAGTAGACGAACAGAGATGCTTACCCTCAGACATCGTGACCGAATGACTGAGGGAGCATACGGAATGAAACAACAAAGCTATATAATGAATCATATAAGGTTTGGAATGTGCAACGAGGTCACACGTTGGATACGCCAACAATGACAATCGGGACACTTGTTTAGGTGCAGATAGCATCCTGTATATGCAATGCACGAGTTGATGCACATCTCCTCGACAATCAGCATCACTCCACTCATTTCAGTAAGGATTTGTTTAAGTCGGTATAGCATCAGTAGAGAGGAATCTGGAAATCGCTGGTGGATCGCCTTACGTATCTCGTGGTATGTTTGTTCTGAGGAGTGTTCGAGCACAAGGAAAGTTTTGAGTGCAAGCTCAATGTCAGGATTCTCGACCTGAAGCAGCTCTGTTGATGGATGACGTAGTCATGCAAGAGCATTGCTGATAAGTCCAATACCATCATCCAATGATGCATGATGGAGAGCCGTGATGAACAATAGGTCACAAACATGCTTCTCGAGGATGGCAATTTGCAAAAGATCTTCCAGATTGAGCTCTGTTAAAGGGTGCACATCATCCACATGATCTTCCAATTGCGGATCTTCCTCATTGAGGTCCAGTGCTGCTGGTTCATCCTGAGGAAAGTCTTGAGCCAAAGGACCAGGTGTTTGGTCTTGAGTGCGTGAATGAGAATGCACTGTGGATCCACCAGGCAAAGGAGAATGCGAGATTGAGCAACCATGGTGCAGAGACTCAGAGCGGGTGGATGAACAGCTTGGAGATCAAGAACACCTGGGCAACTCTGAATCCCATTCTGACTAAATCAAGATTGATCAGTGTCTATATGTTACCGTACTGAGTGTAATATAGACTTACATGATGCCAATGTTTTCCTGGGGTGTGATGACCATCATCCATGGGTCTCTTGACCCT
Source organism: Boletus aff. mottiae (assembly GCA_038093895.1). Classification (NCBI taxonomy): domain Eukaryota; kingdom Fungi; phylum Basidiomycota; class Agaricomycetes; order Boletales; family Boletaceae; genus Boletus; species Boletus aff. mottiae. The sequence continues at coordinate 10,187 of JBBPTD010000268.1, read as the reverse complement.
GATCAAAGGATTCGGTCCATGGGCAGCATTCATAAATGCTCAAAATTCATCAGAGCGACAGGCTAATCAGATTGCATCTTTCTCATCCTCAGAGGTCTTGCGTAGATGGCATTGCCAGGTGTTGGCAGTGCTTAGCTGTCTTCGACGTCCTTTGCAGTATTTCTGACATATGCACCAGAACTGCTGATCAGTTGATGCACCGGGCATGAAGAGGCTTGGAGTAAGAAGATAGAACAAGATGATGAAATGAATATAATATGTGATGCATGATATGATATTTCAGGAGGCAATCGTGTTTGACCACATAGTAGATCCTATGCATAGGGACAAGGATTGAAAACAGGTAGATTCGCATAGTGACATAGGTCAAACATATGTAAATATAGATCAACATGGGAACTCATACTATGCTTGTTCACTGGGGGTCAGTTTTTGGTCCTTCATACTCTTCATCTCATGGACTCATGTCATCCGCCCTAACAAAGTCTGAGAGAGAGGAGCGGTAGCTCGATACTATAGTACATTAGCTGAAGATAGAAAACTAGTAAGTAAAGTAACTCACCTCAGCCAGTGCCTAAGATGTGCGGAAACGACTGAGGTGCTTGTAAGTGAGGTGCAAGTATATATACGCTGTGGATGAGGTATACTCGTATTATGTTACCTACAATATTGTTGTGATGAACCTGAAGGAACCTTATAAGGTTTAAGTGAATAATAGTTGTAGTACTTCCGGTGCTTCCGCACTTCCGAGGAATCTGGAAGTGGTTCCAAGGTTCCGAGAGCGCAGGAATATTCCGGAAGTAGTTCCGGGGGTTCCGAGATCGGAAGGCGCGGGAAAGTTCCGGAAGGGGTTCCGGAATAGGGGTTCCGAGACCGGAATGCGGAACAATCAGGACTGTCATTATTTGTCACGCCCAAATGAGCCCAGTATTGCCTCCACCTTACGTGCAAGTGGATCATCTACCTTGTTGGCATATGCAAGACCAACATTGCCTGGAGTGCTTCTTTCTGTGTTGGTCATGGTTCAATAGGTTCATCACAGTTGCTATTCATATCACTGACCTTCACCATTTCCCCCACTTGATTCCCATGCCTCTGTGCTCAACCTTTCGAAACTAAGTTCATAGTCTGATGCACCATCCAAGGCCTTCACTACTCGTTCTTCATCTATTGAATTCCCCTCACCATCAAGCCACTCTTGATCAGTCAGATATTGAGGCACCAACCCTCAACTTGGCTTTAAGCTGTTCTTTTTGTTCTCGTATTTGATCACAAAGCTTTGTTAAGCCCTTTTTTAGAGCGTCGATAGGTTTCATGGTTCACTGTTGCCAAACTGGGACACCATAATAAATATATAATTCCTCTATCTGGCATTTTTTTCCCATTGTGTAAGTACATGTATAGGTTTTGGGAGTCGAGATTTAGTATGGGTTATGGGTTATGGTCATGAAATCCCTGCAAACAGACTTGGGAAATTGAGAAAGCTATGGGTTATGAGGGAGTACGGGTTATATGGGGTATGTGTTATGAGGGAGTCGACTGTAGTAAGTACGGACGCCACCGATCAAACTAAACGAGGCTGATGTAATCGACGTGGGAGAGTCTCAGTTTGTCTCGGTTAAACTCGAACTTGATGCCCTCTGACCATCTGGGCGTCGTGCCAGCTCTCCTGGACGCGGGATGCGCGGAAGAGCTCGAAAAGTCAGGGAAAACACTTCATGCAAGCTCATCTCCTCTGAATGAAACATACGCGGTATATCCGGCTTCCTCGGTAGGAGAATTACCCAGAGCATCAGATATCTCATGAGTTCAACGAGCATATCTGTTGTAGCTAGAGAACCCGTCAGCAAAGCATCACACATTCAGCCCCGACGATAAACCAGTCTATTTCGTCAGCTCTGAGGCCCTACCACTATCCGAGCGTCGTTTGGTGTGTTACCTTTCTCCACCCCGTGGCCCCCTGTTCATCAAAATATCGCAGTTCGTCGGAGACACGTCCATCATCTTTGCTGCGTGGCAGAACTTGTTGAAATCGGTGATGCAGAATGGCACCGACCTGTAAGTGGCTTTTGTCTTGCTGCTACCGTATCTATTGAGGTCTTTTCAAGGCTTCAGGATGAACCGAGCCAACGGGTCATGCGCAAGCTTGCCCTTGATTATGTAAATTTTGCAAAAGAATGCTGGGTACACACCGCGGTACGTGCCTCGACCAGGTTCCTGCAAATTCTCATGAACTTTATTCAGCAATCCTCCTCTGAAGCTCGTCAAGTCCCAAGTGACCACTATAGGACACTGTACACATGTTTGTCACTCTTTGTAGTTCTCTATGTCCCTGAATACGGACTCGAGAATGCTCCTTTTGGAGATGACCTTATGGAATGGCTAAATACTCATTTCATTGAACCCTCCACTGAAGAAGGGGACCACCTCTCGTCCCTGGAACATTCTTGGGCAGATGAAACATTTTGGCCGTATTTAACCAGGTTCGACACAGCCACTAGTTCTTTCCTTTTCTAATTGTCCATTAAGGGCGACTCTCAGAGGGTTGAGCAAAGCTGTGACGTTTTTCCTGGGCACGCTATCTGCCCATCCATGTAAAGATTTACGCAGACTGTCACAAACCCTGATCCCGTTGCTCGATACACAGCCGAAGCTCCAAGCATATGAGGCAGAAAGAGAATTTGCATATGCTTCCCACAGATGGAAAGAAAGGGTCAAGGCACTACGTCTCGAGCTTGACGCCGTTCCTGAACCTGACCGACGTGACGACTACGAAGATTGGTGGGATCGTTTCAGTGACATAGTTGGGATATTGGAAGGTCGCGGGGAAATAATTCAAAAGGTTTGCGAAGAGCTTGGTGCTGACTGGAAGGAAGTTTGTGTTGCTTGGGGTGTTTTTGTGGACCCAAGGCTTCGGAGGCAGGATCTGCCGTACGTTCGGTCAATATATTTTTACTTCCGTCATCCGCTGATACCTCTAAAAAGTGACGTTATCACACAGGTCCTCGAAGACATGCCTCCTGATCCGACTAACCTGGAGGACATGATACATGCTGCCCTGTTTACCGGTGATCCCCTGAAAGCACTGGATCATGCCGCGAAACTGGACCCTTGGCTTAGCGCCCACCTGGCGGACATGATGGAACCGTTGGCCCTCGTAGATAAAGATCCGAACGAGGAGTAAGTGAACTGTATACATGCATCTGGCACGGGAAAATGAATCTGGATGTAGTTCAGGATTAACACCCAGGAACTTTTACGTTCTTTCATATGCTCAGTACCTCCACGCCGATTCCGCGTTGTGGAGAATCACTGTGGCATACATGTATTCGTGCGGAAAAATCGGCGCAAAAACTGCCGACGAGGTGCTAGTGCGCGTCCCACTGAGATTGCACAGTGTAGGGTCCTCGAATGCCACAGAAAACAACGCGGATGAACGTTTGAGCAAAGGGGACTTATCTGGGATAATCAAAGACCTGAACGCGACCTGCCATGAATATGAGCGGGAAAACGTCCGGAGAAGCATCTGCAGGGTTGAGTCACATTGGCCGCATTTCCGACCAATTACTTACTTCCCTTTTGCGCAGATAGCTGCCCGAACGTTTGTCCAGAAGAAGGAATATGGTCTTGCGCTGTCATATTGTTCATCAGCGGAAGACTGGCCCGGCCTTGGTCGTGTGGTTGACCGCATTTTACAGGAATACATTTGCACAGGTTTGGCGCATAGTGCTCTATTTTTTTTTGTCTGAATTGCTTTAGGTCCAGAACAATATACCAGATACGTCCTCGATATTGCACCGTCACTTCAGGCCCTGCGCGCGAACGCGGGGGCACATGGCGTTTTTATCCATCGATTGATATTTGCTGTGCGGTATGCTGAGTTTCATCAGCGGTTGTTGAATCAGGACCTTCAAGATGCCGCTTGGGACCTCGTGACGATATTCCAAGAGGAGATTGCGCCGAGGTCCTGGTGGGGGATTTTGCTATGCGATGCTGTTCAGCTCCTGCAATACGGCAAGTTCTCACTCAGTGTACAGCACACACGGTAGCTCGGAGCTAATTCAACATCGTTCTAGAACCTTCTCCCCTTTTCTCTTACGCTAGTGCCTCCACCTTACTCTATCGTCTTGATGAAGTATGCGCGAGGACCGCGCAAGGGTCAGGAGAAGATTATCTCAGGATGCTGGACACGAAGCTCCGTGTCGAAGGGCGCCAAGACACCCAACAACGGCTGCAAATAGTTCGTCTAGCCCTGGCAAAATACTTCGCAAGATGTGCTATGATTGGAACGGGAGGCACGCAGATCATCGATAGGAGGGTTGGCCCCACTGTATAAGGTTGTCTGTACTTCTCTACCTGCACTGCTATATGTGTTGCTCATCTTTTATTGTTGCCCCCGGCCATTGTGTGCTCTCCGTCAGAGTAATCGGTGTGTCTCGGTCATTTGTTATATGACACGATGTCCCTCTAAGCTTCAAGCAGATCTTGGCTCTCGTTTCTGCACTGGCAGTGACAAATTTAGTCACCTCGTGGCTGTGGAGAAGGGTTTCGCCATCACTGGGGAACCATGAAAATGATGTACCTTGTTTCATTCCAGCGCCCAGCGCCACACCTATCTGTGCTCGTCGTCAAGCCGTGCAAACCTTACAGATTCCGCTTCCGGCAACTCTTGGGGCCTAGTTTTCGCGCCGCAGAGTCTGTTTTCTTTTTTTCGGCCTGTCTTCATATCACAGCGGGTCGTGAATGTGCCCTGTCCTGATTTTGACATCGGCCTCAAGGACAGGCATTTTTACCCCCTTTCAGGGTTGTGGACGTACTGTCGGACATTCAACTTGTGCAGGTCGCCTTAGACAGACGTTCAAATTAACCAAAAATGCGATACTCATGAGGCCACGTATGGCAACTTGTCCAAGGATCATAACTCGCGGAGCCATCTCGCTAAAGACCCCCCAATTGTCTCCGTTTTAGCACGAGCAAATTCTGACCAAATATCTTTTCCTGCTTCTTGTGCTGATCATCCTGACACTGCGCCTCGGGATCTTCAATGAAATTCGCAGCAGGAACGGCCCACCACATCGTTTCTAATGACCATATTGAGACTTAACTTTTTGCATAGGCTAGAATGGCGCCGCTGAGCTCTGAACTGGTGATGCTCATTCGGTCTATATTGCTCTGTTTCATTTTAGCACGATCTCGGTGCAGGTTCGTTGCAACCAAACCGTTCCAGGTTTGCATCTGCACGGTCACCTTCGCAGGGTCTTCTCCGGTGCATTCGGATGAGTATTTATACGCATCAGGATGGCGACATTGATACCACAAACACCCAGTTTAGTTGATATCATCCTCTCTCCAAAATGTGCTACAACATCACGGAGTACCGCGAATTCCAGTGTGCTCATATCACTGCCTTCAGGCAGCAGATGGTATGCTCCATGAACATTCGCTTTATGGAATTCCGCACTCAAGTGTTGACCCCGTCAGGTTGACTGCAATTTCAGGAAATGCCGGTTCAGTGGCATGCACGAGGCGCAGACGCATGACTGTGCATCGACGTGCAAGCAAGTGTAAGTGGACGTGCACGTCTGTCGGACTTGTTATGTTGACAATGACACCTTAGGATGTTGCCGAACCAGAGCATCATCACAAATGCACACGGCATCCAGTGTCCCCTCTGTTCATGCAGGATGGACGGCAGCTGGGCGAGTAGCATGAATGGTCATTGACATGCGATGATGCCGAATAATTTATCATACAAGTTTGCTGGTATTTCTGGTTCCTTGCAGTAATAGGTTGTAACATATGTTGCAGGGTTGAGATGGATTTATATGAACGACTACGGCACCGGACTTGGCAGTTGACAGGGGCTAATTTGACCTGAAAAGGATATCTATTAGGTAATATCACTGCAAGAGGTAGTGGTGTCGAGTGCCGTGGATATCCTTCTCATCGCTCGACGTTCGACGTCACCTCAAGTTTGTCCCGCTCGTCGTGTTGCTCGTCGTGGATGTAGTAATGGGTGACGACGGATACTCGCCATCTGTATGGGACTCCGCTGACCATTCCGACCCAAGTAATCCCGGCCATACACCATATGGCCTCCACCCTGGCAACCTGTCATTCCTGCACGAATCTGCAACCACACCGGCATTCATGTCTGCACCAGGGAAGCCTTCGTCACCACCTCCTAGATCTAGCTCCGATTCACTAGGGAGATCGTCTACGTCAAGACGACGAGACAGCAACATCCCAATCACCGTCGACCGGAAGGACACGTTGTCTACCATTCCGAGTGACGTAGTCAGCTTGGTGGAGCCAAGCTTTGATGAGAACATCTTGAGAGCACTCTGCGAGTTAGACGTGAGTATCACCGCATGGGCTATGGAACTACCACCTGTTGACACGTGGACATGGCAGTGTGGTGTACCGTTGCTGTTGGATCGAATCAAACAGAGCATGGTTTCATGCCGGGTATGTGGTCACCTTCCCCACATTCGCCAAAGTGTAGCATGATACTGAGTTTGATCTACAACTACAATAGGAAGCTTCGGTGTTTTTCAAGAAACGGGCCGTCCTTGAAGAAGAGTATGGCAAGAGTCTGCAGAAACTGGCTCGCAGCACATCAGAGGTATACTCTATGAACGATGGAAAGGCCGGGTACCGTGCAACGCATTTCAATTACTAAGCCCGAACTCATGTCCGGTCGTTGCCAGGTCTTTCGTACATGCATGGCAGTCTTCTATGAAACTCCATGAAGTCATGGCCGACAACAGGATAAGGTTTGCTCAACGCCTCAATGAAATGAGCGATGAGCTCGCTTCTCTTGCAAAGGAGGTTGACAAGAACAGGAAGCATGTCTGTGTCCCGGCCCCTCCCGTCGGAAACATGTTTCTGATCTGTTCGTAGACAAAGGAGCTGGCAAGCCGTTATGAACGTGCCCTCCAAGAGGCGGAACTGAGTATGGAGAAGAGCAAAACTCGGCTAGATATCTCGTCGGAAGAACTGGAGCGAGTGCTACTCCAGAAAGAAGGCGAACCACTGCACGAGAGTGCGCTGCATGCCAAACCCCCTGGAGTATTGGGGGGGAAACGTGTATTGGGCAAGGCCGTAGCCAAAGGCGGCCTACTTTTGAAGGGCAAAAATCCCGGCAATGTCGGCATTTGGATTTCGCTTGGTTGCGTGTAGGGCTAACGATCGGCTAGATACAACGACAAGAAGATGACATTAGGTCACGTGTCTCAAGTGCTTCGGATTCCTACCGGAAAGCCTTCACCGACACTCAAACTATGCGACAAGAATATTTCAATTTCCAGCTTCCTCGTATCTTAAGGGTTCGTGTGTGTATTTTACAGCGCTTTTCCTCGTTCTCATCACAGATGCAGTCCCTCAAGGAGTGTGCTGATGAAATCGACCTCGGAACGCAGTACCACTTGACAAGATATGCCTTTCTATTTGAAAGCATCGTACTTAGTGATGGATCGACCCTCGTGCCTGTTGCACCCGAAGAAGGCAAGTTTGTTTGTTCAGTCTGTTCATAAGTACTCGTCCTGACGCAGAATTCAAAGGGATCGGTCTCAAGGCGCTCACGGAGTCGATTGACAACCGCGCAGATTTCAAGACGTACATGCAAAATTATGCGTATGCTCGTGGTGGTGCACCTCGAGGGCCAAGGCGGGAAGGTCCTGCGGAGGAAGGTTTCGTACGTGTTGCTTTTTCAATTCACTAAAAAGATAATTTAATCTTCCTTGACAGCTTCCACCTCTACCGACGCTTGGTGGAGGCTATGCTGCTGTGCAGCATCCACAGGTGGCAAATAATGGGGGACACCCACCAATAACTGATCGTGGCCGGCCCACGTTTGGTGTTGATCTGGCCGAACAAATGGCCAGAGACAATGTGGAAATCCCTCCTATTCTAGAAAAGTGTTGTGCAGCGATAGAAAAATATGGTTTATATTCGCAAGGAATTTATCGCATCAGCGGCATGGCAAGGAAGGTTAGTTTGCTGAAAGAACGACTAGACAAGGGTGAGGACAAGACTCTTTGCTCACGGGAATAGCTGACTCTGTTTGTCAGATATGGAGTCGGTGGATCTGGACTCTGATGAATGGACATCTGACATCAACAACGTGACTAGCGTGCTCAAATTGTGGTTCAGGGAACTATCAGACCCTCTTCTTACCCAAAATCTCCATCAAGGCTTCATAGACGCCGCAAGTGAGTTGATCGGTTTCTTTGTTTGTCTCCCATTCTAATTAAAGTCAGGAATCGACAACGACCGTTTGAGACATATTAGGCTCCACGAACGCGTTAATGATTTGCCGGACCCAAATTATGCGACGCTTAAGTACTTTTTGGGTCACCTACACAAGTCAGTCACAGAAGTCTGCCTGTCGCCAAGCACCGTGCTGACAAGTAGTGGATATACAGGATTGCGCGGTGTGAAGCTGACAACTCGATGTCGATTCAGAACCTCGCTATTGTCTTTGGACCAACGCTATTTGGCCAAATCTCAAGCAATGGGAGTGTCTCTGGGCATGTGAACGGTAGCATGGTGGACGCGGCCTACCAGAGCAAGGTGATTGCCCACTCTATCTGTTACGTGGACACCGCATCGAGCTCACATATACTCTAAAGGCGATCGAGACAATTTTGGAACACTACACCGATATATTTGTGGACGAGTCTGAAGGAGGGGCATAGACTTTTAGTCAGCACGTTTCCCGCCTGCCTATCACTTTCTTTTTGGACATTAACAGTTACCCAACCGCGTGATACCCCATGAGATATATCTCCATGGTTTTATTATGACCGTTGTTTCCCCCCTGTCGTATGGATGTTCTCTCGCGCTATTTTTACTTCTTTGTTTTCATATTTCCCCTTCTCGTGAAGTTTAGGTGTTATTTTTTGGCGACTATACTTATGCACCTGTCGATAGTTTCAATATATGTACCGTCGCTACAACAAGCCAAGTATTGTAATGAATATCTCTTATAATTTTTTTTTCCGGATATCTTCTCTTGCAAGACTGTTGGTCACACACCAGTTCTGCCTCTAAATCACACTGCAAGTATTCCCCTGGATAGTCGCTGTACGAGAGTTCCGACGACCTACATATGCGCGACGAGCGAGCAAATGCGAGAATGCTGCCAGCAGTCACGGTAGCCGTTCCGCAGCCAAGATAATTTAGCTTCGTGATGGAACAGGGCAATATCAACGTGGGCTTTGAAGTCGGACCGTGTCAGCGTACCGACGTCGCTTCGATTGATCGAAGCTAGTGTGGAGAGGTTTCTGGTGCGTGCGTACACACGCGGACTCGCTGTCTGTGGCGCGTGCGACATGCTCTGACGTGGGTAGTGACGGATGGAGGTGGTGTGGGGCAAGCACACGACGTGCTCTGACATGGTGTGGTGACGGTTGGAGGTGGGGCGGGGCCAGCCCGTGCACGACGCGAGGGGGACACGAGAGCGGCAGGTGGTGAGGTGATACACCGACACCGACATGCCAAAGTGGGACGGCCGCCGGTCCTTGGTGGTGCCATGTGGGAGGAATTCGGTAAAGTCCTTGACCAAAAAGTCAAGGATACATGCAGTGGGAAACGGGGGTGGGCCTGGTAATGCATAATCTGGATAAGAAGTGAGACTAGGGTAGACATCCAAAGACTCGACGATTGTGGCAGGGGAGAGCGCGAGTGAGGCCTTCGCATGGGTCGGATATCCACAGGACTCGGAGCTTCACTAGTATGGTGAGGAAAAGAAGACGACATTACTGTAGTTCTCCATTCCTTAGACCAGTGGTAAGCACAGCTAGAGAGGTTGAGAGATGACCAAACATTGTAGAGTTACTCATCGGGAAGGCCGCTCTTCAGCGGATTGTGGGACACTGGGAAGAAAGCCAAAATATGCCACTTGATCATAAGTTTACAGCAATATTGCGGGATGGCAACAAATAGGATTACAGTACACTAAATCATACAACGATAAATATCCAGACAAATCCAAAACGTCTATGCACCGAAACCATAGAGAGTACGCCCTGAGCGTTTGAGGGCATACACGACATCGAGAGCAGTTACAGTCTTCCGCTTGGCGTGCTCAGTGTATGTCACCGAGTCGCGAATGACCTAGCCAAATCATAAGCACTTGCGACAAGACAAGAAAGCGATTGAAACCAACGTTTTCAAGGAAGATC
>JBBPTD010000267.1:0-35720 GCA_038093895.1 Boletus aff. mottiae | reverse complement strand
TCCCTTTCCCAGATTGCAAGATGCCAGAGCCTTCTGCAGATTTTCGGGAGGGACTGGGTCCCGGAGTGACCAACATCCCATGCGAGACCGGCTTCCCGGAAGTCGGTGAGAACATCTCGCGCTCCTCCGGCAGAAATGCAGCATGGTTGACATCCTTTTTGCCAGCTTCCAGCCATCGCCCGGGCCCGACGCTTTCATCCGGTCAGGAGCTTTCTTTCGATCCTAGTATGTCTCGGTCACTTTCTCATTTGGTCAGGGTGCAACCCGCCAATCTTTTCACAGATAGCCAAATGCCGGAGCCTTCTGCAGACTTAGCCAAGGGACCGGCACGCAGAGTGACCCGCAGCCCACGCGAGGGCAGGCCGGAGATCTTTCTTGGTTTGCCAGAAGTCGGTGAGGACATCTTGCGTGGCTCCTGGAGGAGAAATGAATCGTGGTTGGTGTTCTTTTCGGCAGGTTTCCAGGGAAATCCTGCGATCAAAAATGTTGACAGGTCTGTCGCTGGCTTCTCGAGGCCCAGTCAGGCTAGAGGTAAGGGGCCCAAGTTCGGTGGCCAGAATCTGGTCGCTAACCCTTCCCAGGAAATTGGCTGGCAAAGGTACCACCTGTGGCCAAGGTTGTCACCCATGCAGGGGCGCCAGGTGAGAATTCTAGGCGAGGATCAGCTGGCCAATTGCTGCTAGGATCTGTTCAGCCAAGGGAGTCTATCCGGAGCTCTCCTGGAGCAGTGGGCCAGCTTGAGGCCGGGGAGAGCGAACGGAATGCGGGCAAACTAATTGGTCGCGCCTTCGGCTGGTTGGGTTTACTGGCTTCCCTCCTTGGCGTGACAACTGAGAAACCGGCACGTGCCAGAGAAGAGGTTTTGGATGCAAAGGAGCTCACCGCGCAGGTCTCCGAGGCGGTCGCTGACGCAGTCATGAGGAAGCTTGCAGGGGTTGGGTTGACTGCGGAGAACCTCAAGAAACTCGAGACCTTGGCGGAGATGGTACCTATTGACACTCTAGCTGTAGTCTCGCCTGGAGCCAGTCTTGAGCGCGCTAGCGGTCACCGCCCTGGAGGGGGGGACGGCAAGAAGTTGCTGACTAGAAGAGGAACCCCATTTTTCGCAGGAAGTGGAGGTTCCCAACCAGAAACCGCGGCTCTTCACTCGGATGCCAACTTGGATAGCTCGGATGCCCGCTATTCGCCCTTCATCGAGGATCCGTACGATTCCTCCACGTGGGCTACCGAGAGCGACCGCCAGAGCTCTGGTTCCGATTTTCCAAGGAGAGACGAACCTCCGCCTAGTAAAATATACCAGGCTGCCACGCCATCGAGTTCAGAGAAATTGCATGTATTCGAAACATCGCCGCAATTCTACACCTCTAGCTTTCCATCATCTAATCAACGAAAGAGGGTGACGACAGAGGGACCAACGCGAGTAACGAAGAGGGGCCGCCATGGGGAATTTCCTCGGGAGCAGGATGTGATTTCGCTGGGAATCAAGGTAGGTACAACTTCGCCCAGGCAAGTAGCTGGTCATGCTCAAACCTCCTAGTCACCCGGGTCACGAGTCACCGAAGTTGGGAGGAATGGGACTGGATCCTGCTCAAGCGCTGAGCTAATTGGAAGTCATGGTGAGGTAAAGGTCAGCGGGATCTAGTGCAATCCTTTACCCTAGATTGACAGAACACGTGCTAGAATTTGGCGGGACGCTTCTCTCCCGTACCCGGGCCATCCTCAAAGACCCCGGAGCCTCGCTCCACCCCCCTGGATAGTCTAAGTGGCTCAATGCTGAGGGCGAGTCAATCTATGTTACTAAAGGCAGCCCGTTTGGAACGCACCCAAAAGCTGAACAAATTCATGCCCAGTCTCCTCGGCAAGTGCATCCTTCATTTTGTGCTGAGCGAGGAGCTGGTGGCCGACCATTTCCCTTCATGCCCGTATGCGGACAACGAATCCGGGCCAAGTTATCGGGCCTTCAGGCGCTCGTTCGATTTCCCCGTCAAGTTTGAATACTGTTACTCCTGCGGGGCGCCACAAGACCAGCAAAAAAACGGCCATTGCCCGGCGTTTCACGCCAATTTAGTGTTTGGAAAGTGCGGGTACAACCACGTCTTGTTCAGAACTGCGTTCTGCGTCTGGCAGAGCCCAAACCTGAGGGCAAAAATGATCCGAGATCTTGACATTCCAGTTTCTATCTCCAGCCAAGAAGATTTTGGAAACTGGGCGAGGAAAATCGAGGCTGGGAGAGGTAGATACCACAATTGTTCTGAGGCGTTTCTTTGGTTCTGCGAGAGGTTGGAAAGACGGCATCCGGGGTTTTTCATGTAAAGACGTGCAAAGTTAACTCGGCCTCAGAATATATGTTTCCCTTGATGTGTTCCCTGTGCTCACGCTCATTATATGGACCACCTCTTAACAAACCGTCTATTGACGCCATTTGACGGTCTGCCTGCGGCGCAGGCTGATAGCGGTCTGGTCACCAGACTAGGGGAGCCCTTTCCGATCATTTATCTCACCTGCAATCGGCACGCCACATTCGCCCCAAGAACTTAGATTCGCTGGTGTGGGTTCGGGGGATCCAGTTGCGCCTAGTCCCTGTGGTCACATATTCACCACGACTCAGGTGTCGAGGTCGTTGACGGCGGGGATGTAGAAGAACAACCTATCCACCCGCGCGACGAAGACCAGTTCTTTGACAACGCGCTCGACGTCGGTTGGCAGTAGTGTCAAGGGTGGTAAGGAGGCTCCGAGGCGGACACGGAGGATGACCCCATAGAGCCCATCACCCCTGGACCGAACTTGACGCTCTTCGCAAAGGGCTGTCTAGGCCTAGGCACAGCGACTGTCGAGATCACGAAGAGGAAGTGGATGAATGATGACGAATGGGTAGATCCTTCAATGCCTACAGATCTGGACGAGGTAAATAGTGGGGTTCCTCTTCGCCTCGTACTAAGTAAGTTTTCGTGTGCTTGACGCTCGTACTGGATGGCCCGGAGGGTTTCAACATGGCCAGGCATATGATCACTGTTGAATAGAAGAGCAGGTAAAGATTGGGTCATCAGTTCGAGGTAGTCGTCCCGAAGTCGGTTCGAAGTTCCGAACTTGCCGAAAACGGCAACATGCTTGCGAGCTCGTGGTCGAGGAAGCCAGAGTTATGAAGGTTCGGATCGACGAGAACGCGTTGTACGATTTGCAACCATGGCAAGCCATCTGGACTCACGCAATGATGGCTCTTTGTTTTGGTGCCTAGGACTGGCCTGACAAGACGCCGGTCTACCAACTGTACGCCGAAGTCATATGATTCGTATCCAAGCACTTGCACTTGCTCAGCTGTCACTAAAATACGAAAACAGCAGAGCTGGTCGGAGGTTGCGACCAGTGCGAAATCGTGAAACTTCTTCTTCCAATGTCTATCACGATGTATTGTCTCTCCTCTATCGTGGCTGCATTGCCAAGCTGTCCAAGGGTCTGAGTCTCATAGAAAATACGAATATTCACGGTACGTCCAATTCGGTCTCAGGGCTTCGTGTTCACAGCCGTCTCTACACGGGAAACAAAGAAGTAAGACTACTGCAGTCAGTCATACATTGGGAGCAGTAAAACAACACCACGCAGGAAATTATATGCTGCTCAGGCTATAAAGCCCGTATGGCTTCAATAATTTTTGCATTAAGCCTCAATGCAGCATCAGCGCTGACGTCGACCACGACCTGGAGTTGCCTGATCTGGTCCAGCTTTGCGAGGAGGTCTGCAGGGTTATGTCATCCGGAATAGTTCAGAGTCGCCTTTGCGGCAGCAGGTCCAGAGGGGAGCAGGGGGTACCTGAGGTCAGTCTGCAACACTTTAGAGTCGAGAAGCTGTTAAAACATCTGGGTACACTACACATCAAAGCAACTCACTGAAGCCTCTGCTGGGTGCAGAGACGCCCCCTTCTCTTGGAGTCCAGCCCTCAGGGAGCATGATGACTGTGTTGCTCAGCACTGACCGACCTTCCTGAAAACCCAATCTATATGGTCTGAGAATGTGTCGCGACTTCACCATTCCCTTGCGTGGTTGCGGAGCAGTTCTGTGCTCCTCGGTATAGTGCATTTTGAGTGACTTCCACTGGAACCATCAGGGGATGGGGCAAACAGGGCATTTGTAGCAGAGAGTCGGCATCAAACCAGGGATGGCGTCAGGGATGATAGGAGGAAGATCGAACATTGTGGTTTCGCTTGCCCCATGCGAAGCGAGAAGATGTGCCGTGATAAGCCTGCATGCCTCCTGCCTATTTCTCCGACCAGCAGGTAAGTCCAGGTCCTTGACGTGACTCTTTTCAATATGAGTGGCGAGATATTTGGGGGGGTATAATTGACCGCACTTTTCGCACACAAAGCCATAGGGGCTGAAACACATGTGAAGCATTTGCAGAACAGCGCAATGGGTAAAGGGGGTTGACAGATAAACTGCAGAGGGGTCAAGATGAGATTCGTATGAGCAGAGAAGCGTGGCATTCTTGGATAGAAAGGTCGACTCGGCTGGATAACCATCATGTGCTTGTAATGGGATTTTCATTTGGGATGCTGAGTCAAAGTTCCTCAGGAGCTTCTTGCTAGTCGGAGAAGGTGAGAGAACAATTGGTTCAGAGTCGGGATGCATATCTTCGAAGCTACTGCGCTCCGGGTCTGATTCCTCAGTGAATCAATGCAGATGGGGGGTAGACGCCGTGTCCACTTCTATTTCTGTGCGCCAGAAGGTCAGCTTTCGAGGAGAATGTCAGGCATAGATCACACCGGATGGATGACCTAGATGTTTTGGTAATGCTCGATCGCTAAGCAAGGGCCTCCCAAAACTACTGGCCAACCCTGCATGGGGGGTTGAGACGTAGTCCATAAAAATCTCATAGTGATTGGAGATTGTCAGTGAGCTCAAAAGAGGGGGTAAAAAAAAATTGCTGCGGCAGCGAGTTCTGGAACAAGGTTGCCGAGGCAACTCAAAAACTCCCGCACAAAGACTGATGGGGACCACGACTGAGACGTAAACATCGCCCTCATGGATATGCGAAAAAGGAAACTGATGTGCCTTCGAACGAGTGATGAGAGTCCGCGGTGGGGAGTCTTGAGTGACAACATCATGACTGACGAAAGTAGTAGGAGGCGGGCATAGTTATGCAACTGAAACTTGCGTGTGGAGACATGAGACAGAAAGTCTCATAGTGGAGCACGAAGCCTCACGTTGAGAAAGCCTTTTTGAACATACTTACATAACCAAGTCATACGTTGGCCGGATGTAAGTACATCATGTGGCTCGTCCGAGTCGTGCCAGTGGCTCTCCAAACAAGTTCATGCACCAGCTTGAACAGGACGGGCTTTGTACCCATCTAAATCTTGCTAGATATTTTGTGTCTCCAGTGAGCCCTCTTTGGATTTCACATCCAGAGTATTGCTGTCCCGCCCTTTCTGGTCTCATCCCGATCGATCTCAATTCCTCAGGCTTCCACTGGCACTTCTTCCTTCCCAGGCAAATCTCCTGCATTCCCTCTTTGCATTTGTGCTCCCTCCATTTCGTATGGAAAACTACCTGGCCTGGCTTGGACTTGTGTGCAACCTCTGGTCGTGTTCTCATCTGCTCATCTGTTCTTCATCCCATTGTATCCTCTGTAGACAATATTCCCCATTTTAGCCCAGGACACCCAGGGTCGTGCCAGGACGGGCTTCATGCCTGTCCAGATTTTTCTGGAGACTGGTATCGTCGTCACGCCCTTTCTGGTCTCGTCCTGATTGGTCTCGATTCCTTCCAACTTCCCTGTCAGATTCCTTCCCAGGCAAATCCTGCTGCATTCCTTCCTTGGATTGCGCACTGAATATCCCTCCGTTTCATATGAAGACTGTCCATCCTCTCGGTGGCTTGGACTTGCGCGCAGTCTGTGGTTCACTCCAGGTGCGTTCTGATCCGGTTGTCTGAGTTTTCTTTTCTCCCGTCCCGCCACTTCAGGATCTCCTTGGCGTTCCCTCTTTTGGATTTCAGACATTATCCAACGGCCTCTCCTTCGTATGGAAGACTTCCTGTCGTCCCTATTGCTCAGAATTCATGTCCAGCACGTACCCTCGCTCTGTGAGGCTATCTCAAGTGCGTTTTGATGCGGTTCTGCTTTTTTGGCACGCCTCATTGAAGTTTCAATAGACAACATTCCCTGCTTTACCCTGCGCACCCCAAAGCTCAAGTTGCAACTTGCCCGTCCAAATCCCGCCGAAGGCTCCGTGTCTTAAGCAAGTCCTCTTGGATTTCGTACCCAAAGTCTCCCCCGCTGCCTAAGTCATGACTGGACCCTTCTGCCGCCTCGATCGTCGTCATGCTGCTTCTTGCCTGAGGCCCGTGGCGATTGCCTCGTGGAGTTTCAGTACCCTAACAACAGGTGTTGAAGCCCGAGGCATGAGCCACGGTCGGTCCATCTCAAATAGTACGCGAATGACGCAGTCCTTGCCACGCACAAATTAGTACTTCCTTTTCGATTCGCCCCCCGGCTCGGGTGATCTCATCAACGATCCTTCACGATGCGACTATCCTTTCCCATTTTACATTCACACTGCTGCCAAATCTCTTAAATGCGTCACATTTGATGACCGAAAGTTTGACCACTGAAGAAGCCGTCTAGATGGAGATTTTATCCTTGTTCAACCTTCCATATGGAGGATGGCGGAGGCGACAAGCTCGGCGATTAGGTATAGATGGGAGGAGAATCCTGGCAGTGATAGTGACAGTGACAGCGGTGATGGCACGTTGTCGGGCATTTGTCAAGCAGCCCAGACACCAATGAAGCGATTACGTCGACGGAGATGGCGGCCAAGGGTTCCTGGGGAACAGATGGCCCGCCTCTGGCAGTCGCCGTTCAAAACAGCAACAATCGATCATCAGTGAATCAGGTCCGTACCAGCATATCCTCTATACAATCAGCGACCGGTCAATCTGAAGCTGAAGAGCAGGAGAAGCACCCCAACACACTGGCAGACGCCCTCGTCCAAGATGCCATGCCACCCGTGGAAGCCACGAGGCAAACACCTGACTTAACTTACGAACCCACTCTTCCCTCTTCGAAAGCACCTACCAACATTGAGAGTGACCATGGCTCTACAATTCTTCAAGCACTTCAAGACTAACGATTTTTAACTTCAAGTGAGTCAGTTCCTATCCCTTGATGGCGTTCTCACACTCTCTCCAGATTTTTGACAACCTCACGCTTGAGGAGTACCAACTTATAGCACACGAGTGAAGCAACCACATATATCCTAAGTAAGTGATGTCCATCCTCGCTCTCAGCAGCCTCACTCAATTATCGGCAGGCTGTACTACGACCCCGACTTCCTCCGTCTCACCTCAATGTGTCCGACTCCTATCCATGAACACGCCATCAAGTTTTTCTCGAATTGTATCAGGTCTCTCCTAGAACCGTACTGTCATCCCGAGCTCGATTTCTCTTTCCTGCCCAACTCCTCACTTAAGGGTGAAAACGGGAAAAGGAGCATACCAGACATTCACCTTGATATTTTGCCACATTTTCGTGGCCAACTTGGAGAACCGACTACCGTGTGGCTTGGAGAATGTGGGTTGAGCCAGAGCTACAGAAATATGTGAGACAAGCTGAAGCGTGTCGCCGCCGAAAATCTCACCATCAACACACTCTTTATCATTGCCATCCGAGAATCGGGCAAAACCAAGAGGCGCAAGCTCGATTCCCTCGGTTCGCTAGCCATGAAGCCTCGCCTCCCAATGAAAGAGTTCTCATCCAAGGTCACCCTCCCCATTATGACATTGGCACCTGTTATCGTCGGAGATGTGGA
The DNA here is from genome assembly GCA_038093895.1 of Boletus aff. mottiae. NCBI lineage: Eukaryota > Fungi > Basidiomycota > Agaricomycetes > Boletales > Boletaceae > Boletus > Boletus aff. mottiae. The sequence goes on along the minus strand of JBBPTD010000267.1, from coordinate 27,918 downwards.
GTGGGTAGCTATTAAATCAGTCAACATCTACGTATTCTGCCGAGGGCCGGATGGAAGGTTTGACTTCACGGACAGGGCTGAAAACCCGTATGCTACACACAGCATAAGTATATTCAATGGCTCAAATCCACGCGATGATAGCTTTTCCTAAGCTTCTATACCCGGGAATTAATGTGGAGAACGTCACGAAGCTTCTCAATGCTGCATCGGGTCAGCTGCTCGACACCATTGCCAACATAATGGAGTGGTACGATGGTGATCAAGCCATCATCAAGCACCTGCATAACCAAGCAACAACGGTCTCATTTCCAATAGATTGGAACCAGTTCTTACTTGATATTCAGCACGGTGTTACGACTTGTTCTTTTTCTTTTACTTCACTATACGCCTTTCGTGTACTCGCATTGAACTCACCTGTTCGACCCTCTATGTGGACAATATTTTCCTTATCGCTGACTCACCCACGCTTACTCTCTTTATCTCACTTGCTTCGTCAGCGATCACTTCCTCCATCTTCCACTCTGTTCCATCGCTTTCTATGACCTGCCCTAGCTAAGCCTGCCCTAGTCTTGCAAATGGGTATATAAACCCACTATACCTATCTCTTGTACTCTAGCTTAGATCTCCTTGATCAACACCTTGAATCTATTCACTTGTCTCAAGCTCCTTCTGGCACTTGACCAGTCGCTTTGAACCTTTGAACCTTTGAACCTTGAAACCCTTGTGTTCCTCTGTGGAACGTCTTCCTTGGACTTCGTGCTACCATTAAGTGCACGCTATCTCTTTGAACCTTTAGACCTTAAGTCCTTCGAGGCTACGCTCGTCCCCACCCGGGCCAAGCGTAACACACGGACTCTCATTGACGGCCTTCGAGCGATATGAAACGTGGCACTTTTCAGAGAATTTGTGATCACAACCGAATCTCAAATGAAACAACGCTTCCTCCAACTCCGTGCCTGGCCCTTCAAATAAACGAGCCAAATCGGGTGACCCGTGCAAGAAGTCAGCATGTCAAAAGAAGAACTCAGAGGGCTGTAAATGACAATGTACATTAGAGGATATTTCTGAGTCCCTGACGACCTTCTGACTCCCAAGGCACTTTTGTAGAGGAACTCGAATGTTGGGACACATTTTACATGTAATGTAGTGTTGTAGATGGTGGAGACACGAGGACTGCGACACACCGCTCGAAGTTGAGCGGCTCTCTTTACTTGAGACTGTTGTATAATGCTCATCGTCAATTTCAATGTCGCATGTGCATCACGCCATCGACACCTCAGCGCCAGCTCTCAGAGGTCGTCCCGTTTGCATGTGCTGCACTCTGCATACTTAGTCAAAGCCAAGGCTGCCCATGCACAGTCAAATGTTCTCATCAGTCTTACTTGCTCATGTGGGCGGTGAGACTGATAGTCTGAATGACAGCGACTTTCGATCTGGAGGGTTGAATCTCGATATCAACCCAGGACATTTTTCGTAGTTATGTAAGTGCGTGTTGTCGACATCTTGGCCCTGGGTCCCACTGATGTCGTTTGTGGTAGTTGCTCTGATGTGTCTCTTCCAGATCGTCTACCAATTCCACCTCTGTCCATGAGTGATTCGATTGGTTCATTCACTTTGCATGCGCTAATGCTTTGTTTCAGCAACATTAGGCACGGGTATTCTAAGTTTCTAAGCGATTGTTAGCCCATCCATCTCAAGGTCATTGACCTGATAGCTCCTTACACAAGCAGGATTCGCTAATGGTCCCCCACCACTTGTTGGCCATAAGACCCCATGCAATGCCATAGAATATCCTTGGTATATTCTCACTCCTTCATGATCCGGTTTTTTTCTGATTGCACTTTTTACAGATGATACTCTTTCTCCATCACGATGGTGAGTGCCATTGGTGAATCTCGCCACGTCTTTTCTGTTGGCGTGCTAACGCACTACATCCACCCATGCTCCTGGCGTTGCTTGACAAGCTGATCAAGGACACCATTGTTTATTAATGACCTCCCATGCAACTGACCAGGGTGGGAATTTTTTTGTACACTGTAATGTCGGCACTGATACACTCCCCTGGCAGCAGGCTGACCATCATCCTCCAAACCCTTCCTGAGAAAGATCGGACAGGTGAGCTGCTCACGCCATGCATCATTATGGGCACCACTCAACGCCCTGACAAAGACTTGCAAAAGGGGTGTTCGTACAAAGATTTTGGAGGTGTTCCATGAACCTGCCCTTGGGTTGTTATCCACTAGTTTCCCATACATGCTTGTGGCCAGCGATGTTCAAAACTTAGAAGACGAGGCGAATCTTCCTTCCGACGATTTTCAACCAATGTTTACCGAGTCTGCACATTCAATGAAACCCTTTCTGCAAATGTAAACACTGGTGATCCAAAACTGAGAGAGAGCCAGCTTTGCATGGTGGGGAATTGAGAATAAATAGTATACAACAGTATTAAATAAAGAGAGCCGCTCAACTTTGAGCGGTGCGTCCGAGTCGCAGTCGTCGTGTGCCCACCATTTACAACACTACATTACGTGTAAAACATGTCCCAATGCTCGAGTTCCTGCACAAAAGTGCCTCGGGAGTCAGAAGGTCGTAGGTATCCTCAAACATACATCGTCATTTACGCCCCTTTGACTTCCTCTTTTGACGTGCTGACTTCTTGGATGGGTCACCAGATTTGGCCCGTTTAGCATTGGCAGCCCATTTATTCGAAGGGGTGGGTATGACGGTGGAGGAAGGATCCTTTTGTTTAAGGCTCAGTTGTGATTGCGAATTCTGTGAAATGTGCCACATTTTGTAATGCTCAAAGGCTGTCAATGAGAGTCCGTGCTGAATATCAAGTAAGAACTGGTTCCAATCTATTGGAAATGAGACCATTGTTGCTTGGTTATGCAGGCACTTGATGATGGCTTGATCACCATCATACCACTCCATTATGTTGGCAATGGTGTCGAGCAGCCAACCCGATGCGGTATTGAGAAGCTTCGTGACATTCTCCACATTAATTCCTGGGTATAGAAGCTTAGGAAAAGCTATCATCGTGTGGATTTGAGCCATTGAATATACTTATGCCGTGTGTAGCATATGGGTTTTCGGCCCTGTCTGTGAAGTCAAACTCTCCATCCGGCCCTCGGCAGAATACGTATAGATTGATTGATTCAACGGCCGCCCACTTCGCATCTCCGACCGCGATGGGCGTCAGTGTCGTAACGGGGAGGGTGACCTTGGATGAGAACTCTTTCATTGGGAGGCGAGGCTTCGTGGCTAGTGAATTGAGATAGGATTCGTCACAAAGTGGCCAGGAATTGAGTTCGCTCCCCTTCGTTTTTCCCGATTCTCGGATGGCGATGATAAAGAGTGTGTTGATGGTGAGATTTTCGGCGGCGATGCACTTCAGCTTGTCTCGCATATTTCTGTAGCTCTGGCTGAACCCACATTCTCCAAGCCACATGGTAGTCGGTTCTCCAAGTTGGCCACTAAAACGTGGCAAAATATCAAGGTGAATGTCCGGTATGCTCCTTTTCCCATTTTCGCCCTTAAGCGAGGAGTGGGACAGGAGGGAGAAATCGAGCTTGGGATGATGGTATGGTTCTAGGAGAGATCTGATACAATTCGAGAAAAACTTGATGGCGTGTTTGTGGATAGGAGTCGGACACATTGCGATGAGATGGAGGAAGTCGGGGTCATAGTACAGCCTGCCGATATATTAAGTGAGGCTGCTGAGAGCAAAGATGGACATCACTTACTTAGGATATATGTGGTTGCTTCGCTCGTGTGCTATAAGTTGGTACTCCTCAAGCGTGAGGTTGTCAAAAATCTGGAGAGAGCGTGAGAACACCACCGAGGGATAGGAACCAACTCACTTGAAGCTCAAATCTGTAGTCTTGAAGTGCTTGAAGAATTGCAGAGCAATGATCACTGTTGGTGTCGGTAGGTGCTTTGAAAGAGGGGAGAGTGGGTTCATAAGTTAAGTCAGGTGTTTGCCTTGTGGCTTCCCTGGGTGGGGGTTCTTGGGCGAGGGCATCTGCCAGTGTGTTGGGGTTCTTGTCATGCTCTTCAGCTTCAGATTGATCGGTTGTTGATTGTATAGAGGATATACTGAATGTGGGGGAACAAGTCTGTGTCGAGCTTGTGGCCATGCTGGATTGTGTAGGGCATCTGGTGTGGCTGCTTCGGACAAGAGCCATTCTATTGAATGTCTCTGATAGGGCATGGGAGTAGAGTGAACGAGGTATCTCAAAGTCACTGGGAGCAACTGTCAGCATGCAGTGTATTGTTGGTGACCTTGATGGCCGTTGAACCCGACTTTTTTTGACCTGCACAGCTTTTGGTGGCATTGAACTCGGACCTGGCACAACAGATTTTTCGGGATTTAGGACAGGTTTGAATTGTGAACAAAATGTCAAACCTGTACTTTGAATAAAACTCAACATTCAAAAAATAATAGAACTTCATGTCTGAATGAACCTCTAGATGATTTTGGCTAAAATTTAGTGTATGGGCGAATATATCAACCTGTTCGAAATTTGAAATGTAGCCACAACTTATATGTGGGGGTGGGCGAAGCCCACCCACAGCGCATGACGCTTATATAAGCCAGAAAAACCCCTATCACATGAAATGCCATGGCACACCGTCATTGGGACTCAATTTGCAATGTAACAGCTATATGGTTGTGGAGTGCTGGGAACTCAACAGAGAGAACATTCATGAGGAAAATGAGGAGGAAATTGTTCTGTTGTGGTATCCCAATTGCATATATGCAGCTACAATGTCTCGTAGTTGTGTAGCTGTCATCACTAGCCCATTGGATTGCTTGAACTGGACACTGAGTGCATCTTGGATCAATAAGATCTGTGTGACTGGGCCTAACTTCATGTGTTGTACACACAGGATGTTCCACATGTCCTTTGTGTTTGAGGTATTGCATAGCAAAAGACTCTCTTCCTGTTACAGACTACTGAGGGGATACACTTTTTCCTTATCTTTGTTTACTCACCCTCAAACTCGTTCTCAAACCGCATGTGATTGTATTCGTAGTGGAGTTGTCCTCCACAATTACCAGATACATTTCTCAATCTGTTTCTTCTTTCGTCTCACATGGCACCCCACCTATACTTTATTCAGTATTCCACTTCTGTTCCGCTGCAGTTGCTTTGTTCAGACTTCATCACCTGCAGCATAGCCTTTCTATTTATAACTCATCATGACTCATTCTGACTTTTATGCTGTGGCAGGAGTCATATTTATTGCTGTGCACTACTGTGCAATATTTCTTTATGTAGAAAGGGCCTACTGTATATAAGGGCGCTCTCTCACCCTTCTGTATTTTCCCTAAGCTAGTTCTACACAATATCAGTGTTAGTTTCTAGTCACCTCCAAGTTCTAGTGAGCCCTCTGTCGGTACCTAGGATAGAAGAGACCAGCTTAGGCTTCACCCCTGTCTCGAAGCTCGGCACTTGCAGCATCAGACTCCTCATATCCTTCATTGTCCTCTCTTCATTTACCTCGCTTCTCTCTTGTCACACAGTATGCTATGCTGTGCATTACACTTCCCATGCATAGTACATCTTCATGGCTGTGATAACACAGAGATTGTTGATGTCCCAGACTGATGTGGATTCCATGGAATCGGTTGGGCAAGAGATAGTCCCAAGGATATATCTGCCACATGAGTTCAGTAGGAATATGTTCATTATGGATTTAGACCAGGTGGGCCAATTGTGTTTACCCATGTCAAGCTGCTCAATCTTGTCAAGGCTGGCGTTGCTGAGCTTTAGCAGTTTGAGAATCATTGTGGCAGGTGCTGCAGGTGCTGGTGATAGTCCAGGATTGTTGGCTTCTGGTATAGCGACAAGCATGGTGTTGGAGCTTTTGCCCATTTGGATGTTACGGTCTACAAAGGGGGTATACTTTTTCCTTCATGTTCTTGTCCACTTGTTCACCTCTCGTCTCACTTCACTCACTATATGTTGTATTAGTAGCAGAGTCATCCTCTGCATTTTCTTCCTTGACTATACAGTGACTCCAAAAACCCTTTCCATACTAACCTAGATGGTGGTGTGCATCACATACCACCAAGCACTGTGGGAATCCTGCTTAGCTTTGGTGAGGTCATAAATAGTACATACTCCTGGCTACAGAAATGCCCCCTAGGTCATGTGATTTGGTACACACACCATGGAGATATGACCATTTTAAAAGACCAATACAATGGAAAGGGTTTTTTCACTTTTCAATTGACAAGTAGGATCTCAGTGAAATCATAGATTGACTGGCATTTTCTGTGCATACAAACAGAGATATACATATAAATAACATGTCTGAGCTTGGAATGATTCACACACCTCTAGATTTCCAATCCCTACCATAGTTAGATCCCTCTTCATTACCCAACAAAGAACAATTCTTTCCATGCTTGATGCTGGTCACTCTGGTGAATCTATTGCCAGGAAAACTGGTGTCAGCTCTTCTGCCATATCTAAATGTCATTCCAAGAAGTGTTCTGCCCTTCCCAAAGCTATTGGGGTTGTCTTTCCAAGCTTTTCTCTCCCATCAACTACTAGGCTGAACATCTTATTACCTCAGGCAGGGCTGAAAATGCAGTGCAAGTGAGCAATGCAGTCACCAATATCATCAACCAACCTCTCTCCACCAACACAGTCTGTTTTCACTGGAAGAAATCTGGCATGAAGGCTGTGGTCAAGTCCAAATGCCCTATTCTCTCTACTAGACATCATAAGGTTTGCTTAGACCTTGCCACACCACCACACAACATAGTAATCCTGCCTAGCTTTGGTGGGGTCATAAATAGTACACACCATTGGCTACAGAAATGCCCCCTAGGCCATGTGATTTGGCTCACACACCATGGAGATATGGCTCTATGTAATAGGCTAGTGCAAGAGATCCTCAAGTTTGGTGGAGGTTTCTTGATGATATGGAGCTGTATGACTTGAAAAGAAGTTGCCTATGCTACCATGATTGATGGTAGGATGGATGGGGACATTTCCCTTCAGATTTTGAAGGATGAGCCCCTTATACTGTGTAGTATTTTGGTCTAGATCCTTCTGACATCATTTTTCAGCAAAATAGTGGCCCCAAGTATACCTGCAAATAGGTGAAGGAGTGGACAATAAGGTGGCCTACACAGTCTACTGATTTCAATCCTATTGAGCATCTCTGAGGATGGTTCAAAAGGATGCTTGGCAAGCATGAAAATCCTCCTAATGGAGTTCATGCATTATGTAAAATGGTTAAGAAAGAGTGGGAGAGAATTCCAGTTGAGGAGTGTCAGAAATTGATTGAAAGCATGCCTAGGAGGGTTGAAGCAGTGCTTAGAGCAAAAGGAGGCTATAGCAAGTACTCAAATACCCAAATACCCTTGTAAATTAAAAAGTGAAAAAACCCTTTCCATTGTATTGGTCTTTTAAAATGGTCATATCTCCATGGTGTGTGTACCAAATCACATGACATAGGGGGCATTTCTGCAGCCAAGAGTATGTACTATTTATGACCTCACCAAAGCTAAGCAGGATTCCCACAGTGCTTGGTGGTATGTGATGCACACCACCATCTATGTTAGTATGGAAAGGGTTTTTGGAGTCACTGTAACTCTGCTGACTGCAAAACTCACAACAAGTGGGTTACAGAATTGAGAAGTGGAGGGTCTAGGAAGCCATGGAAAGAGAAGGAGAAGGCAAACATGGCAGAAGGAACTCTGAACGTTCCAAATGTTCTGGACTTGGCACACATAGTCAGTGCAAATGTATCCAGGTCCCTAATTTAATGCATTCAGGCCTACTCGACATCTGAGCAAAATGACAGTGGGAGAAATACACTGATCATAGATTCTGGAGCATCATCCCACATGGTTCCTCACTGGTCCTGGTTCCAAACATACAGCTTGCTCAATCCACCACATCCAGTAACCCTCAGAAACAACTCAGAAGCATATGCCATTGGAATCGGAACAGTACCACTCATATCACAGGTCTTTGGAAAGACCTATGAACTAATCCTATCAAATGTTTTCCTAATTCCAGAGTTTTACCTTTTACTCATCTCCATAAACCAACTTGCCTCCACAAACCTTTCTGTGACCTTTCTGACAAACTCTGATGCATGCTACATCCAGAAGGACCAGAACACTGTTATGATTGCCAAACATAAAGGGGGCCTATATCATGCAAGGGTCACTCCAAATGAGCAAAAGGAAGCTGCCCATGCAGCTGTTGATGTCAACCTTCTTCATTGTCAAATGGGGCATATTTCCATTGATAGCATCTAGAGCATGGTCAAATCCAGACAACTCCAGGGAATCAATACCCTTACTGGAACACCCACATTCTGTGAGGCATGTACACTTGGAAAGATGAAGAAGCTTCCATTCTGAACCCAAGAGGAATGTCAGACCACCTGTCCACTAGAGCTAGTACATACCAAATGTCAGAGGCACTATAACTCCACGATCACATGAGGGCTACCAATTTTGGCTAATCATTGTCAATGACTTCAGCTGTTTTCCCTGGATCTCCTTCATGAAACACAAAAATGAGGCTCTCCAGATCTACAACCAATGGAAATCAGATGTCAAAACTCTTCTGCAAACAGAAATTGGATAGGAGGATTTTTCTGAATCCTATATCAAATTCATATGAAGTGACAGTGGAACAGAGTATACCAGCAAGGCCTTCCGAAATCAACTCTGGACTGATGACACAATTCTTGAAACCTCAGCTCCATATACCTCAGAGCAAAATGGTTTGGCTGAGCGAATGAACCAAACATTGGCCATACTTGCCAACACTATGTTGGAAGAGTCCAAACTCCAAAAATCATTCTGGGCTGATGCCATGTCCACTGCAACCTATGTTACTGCACATAGTCCAACTTCTGGACTTGACGGAAAGGTACTCTATCAAATCTTTTTCAACTGCCATGTCAATCTGACTCTCTTCCACCCCTTCAGATGTCCAGCCTATGCCTATACATCCAAGAAGCAGTGGGGGGAAAAATTCTGATCACATAGAAAGAAATACATCATGATTGGGTACACACATGGACAACAAGCTGACAAACTCCTTGACATTGAGCATCAGACAATCATCTCCAGCCGTCATATCACTTTTGATAAGTCTGGAACCATTTCCGGTACTGAATCTGCTCCATGGAATACCTCTGCTGTTGAGGGACAGTGGGAGAGTTTAATTCCAGAGCAGGACCATGACAATGATGATCTTCAGCCAAATGCCAGACCAGTGGGAGCCCTAGATGACATTCCAGAACAGCCTGCTAGTTCCTGTGTTGATGAACTTGCTGAATGCCTAAACCAACTCCAGTTACATGAAGCTCCTATCCCAGCTGCTAACATTACTCCACCAATTGCTCCTGTCCCTGCTCCCATTCCCATTCCTGCTCCAGGCTCACCTCCAGTTAACATTGCAGCTGCACCACCACCTTTGCCAGTTGCATGATGGAGTAACCGACAATGAAAAGCAGCAAACAAAAACAAAGAATATGACCATGCCCTACAGGAGGAAGCTGAGTGGAGAGCCAATCACAAGGAGAAAGTGCAGCAACAGAATCCAGAGCAGAATCTGGAACAGACACTGGAACCACCAGAAGCATTGGGAGTACCAGAACCACCAGAACCACCAGAAGATGAGCTGGAAGTTCCTGGTGCATTCACAGCCTCCATAGAGGACTTCATCTTTGCTGGGTCTGCAAGCTCATCCTCTGAGCAATCACTTCCAAATACCCTAAAGGAAGCCTTCTCTGATCCAGACAAGGAACTATGGCAATCTGCCCTGGAAGAGGAACTCCAAAGCCTCAACTCCAATCATGTATATGAGACGGTACTCATTCCAGAAGGAGCAACTCCAATTACTTCCAAACCTGTATTCTGAATCAAATGAAATTAGTCTGGAAATGTGGAACACTACAAACTCCAAATTGTTGCACATGGCTTCACACAAAAGGAGGGAGTTGATTATCAGGAAGTCTTTGCTCCAGTAGCCAACCTTGACTCTGTCCAAACTCTAGTTGCCTTAGCTGCCAAGCATAACCTAGAGCTAGACCAGATGGATGTATCCACAGCACATCTCAATGGAGAACTACAAGAGGACCTATACATGTTACCTCTGACAGGTGTTCCAATCCAACCTGGATACTGTTGGAAACTTCAATGCTCCTTGTATGGACTCAAACAAGCAGGCCAGACTTGGAACAAGACCCTAGACCGAAAACTTGATGAACTTGGATTCTTCTGTTTGGATGCTGAAACATGCCTCTATGTATTCCAGAAGGATGGCCAAACATGTTTCTTGGTTATCTATGTTGATGACTTACTGCTAGCTGCCATAACTTGGAAGTTCATGAACTTCATCAAAGCAAAACTCTCTGCCACATTCAAAATGCAAGACCTTGGAGAAGCAAAATTCATCCTCAGAATTGAACTCAAATGGAACCAGAAACTCAGAACCATATCCTTATCTCAATCACAGTACTCCTGGACAGTCCTGAAATGCACTGGCATGTCCACCTGCAAATCAGCATGGACTCCTATGGCACACACCTCCCAGCTCTCAGCGATCAACCCCAACAATGACCAGACTATTCTGGAAATGATCATTGAAGGAAAACAGGTTTCATATCTCACAGTCATAGGGTCATTGATGTATCTCATGCTTGGAACTCATCCAGATCTGGCTTATGCAGTAGGCACACTCAGCTGTTTCAGTGCCAAACCCAAACAAGTTCATTGGGAGGCAGCAAAATGTGTACTACAATATGTTCAGGCCACCAAGGACATGGAACTTCATTTTAATGGAGCAGAACTTTCCATAGACATGGACTTTCATGGATACTCCAATGCTGGATGGTCCCAGGACCCAGATAACTCCTGTTCCACTTCCGGTTTTGTGTTCATCAGCAATCATGGAGCCATTTCCTGGTCCAGCAAGCAGCAGAGCATGGTAGTGCTTTCCACAACAGAATCAGAGTACATTGGACTTAGCAATACTGGGCAACACTTAGCCTGGCTCCAAAGCTTTTTTGATGAAATTGGACATTCTCAAAAAGCCCCCACAGAACTGTTCTGTGATAACCAAGCAGCCATCATTCTCTGCCATGATTCGCAGTTCTGAGCCCAGACCAAACACATCCAATGCAAGTATCATTTTGTCTGGGATGACATAGTTGGCAAAGGAGAAGCAGTAGTTCGGTATGTTTCCACCAAGAAGATGGTGGTGGACATACTCACAAAGCCTCTTGCCAATGAGCCACATTGGAAGTTTGTTCAAAGCATGGGATTGCAGCTATACTTGAGTGGGAGTGACAAAGAACAACAGTTCTGAGCCTTCTGAGCCTTCCAGTCTCAGAACCCCTATTCCAGAACAACTTCCGGAATATTCCTGTGCCTTCCAATCTCGGAAGCACTGGAAGCACTTCCAGAACTTTCCCATGCCTCAGAAGCATCAGAACCACTTCCAAAATATTCCCACACCTTCGGAAGCACCAGAAGCACCAGAAGCACTTCTGGAACCGTGCATGGAAGTGCCAGAGGTGTAATACCTTATTTCTTTAAAGCTTATAACCTTCCTTCAGGGTTATCACAGCAATTGTAATGCACAGCATAGCATGCTGCATAACAATGAAAAATGAAGGCTAAGGAAAAGAGGATGACAAATGATATGAGGAGTCCGGATGTTCCAAGTGCCGAGCTTCGAGACAATGCAAAGCCTAAGCAGGTCTCTCCTATCCTAGGTACTGACTGAGGGCTCACTAGAACTCGGAGGTTACTAGAAACTAACACTGATATTGCGTAGAACTAGCTTAGGGAAAAATACATGGCGAGAGTATGAGACTATATATACAGTAGGCCCCTGGTCCATGCAAGAGATAAAAGTAGAAGGTAAGATATACAAGGATACAAAGGAGCGGGAGCCCAAAGGGATTCTGTCTCCATATATGGTCAATCTCAGATGCACAGCATCTGAGTCATAACTAAATATAAGTGCACAGCACAAATATGAAATAAGCCACTGTCTTACAAAGTCCGAATAAGATGGTAGTGGTGGAAGCAGAAAGGAATGTCTATAAGGGTATGGTGGGGCACTGTGTGAGCCAAAAGAAGAAGTGAAGCGTATGAATACAACATATAGTTAGAATGGAGAGTGCAGAGGACGACTCTGCTACTAATACAACATATAGTGAGTGTAGTGAGACGAGAGGCAAACAAGCAAGTGAGAAAGTGGGGAAAAGGTGTACCCCCTTCATAGACCGTAACATTACCCCATTTGTATGGTCAAAGCACCTTTAGACCTTTAGACTCCCTTGTCTCCCTTGTTGACTTTGTAGTAAGTGGGGTTGAAGTCATCAAGTGGGTTGCAACAAGTGTTGCAGAAGTCCTGGCAATGACCCAGTTCCCCACATAATAGGCAGCGACAATGAGGACAGAAAGCCTGGATGTGCCCTGGGGCAGTGATGTGGCAGTAGGGACATTCATAATGGGGACACTCAGATTGGAGGTGTCCCCATTGGCTGCAAATGAAACAGTGGACAAATGTGTGGCAGCAAGGGGCAGCTGGAGTGGAGGGCAAAGTGTCTATATTGATTGGGTTAGAGGAGGAACCAGCCATCAACGTGGGTGGCATTGTACAGTCCAGGTTATACCAATAGGGGGAGGGGATCAGAGTTGTCTGCCTCTGTTTTCCTCAATGTCCCATAGAATGTTCTCCCACAGCTCATGCTGTGGAACTGGAGAGTCCATATGCAATCTTAGTACCTCCTTGCTTGTGGTGATAATGACAATGGGAGGGTGTTGGAGTGGAGGGTTGTTCTTGAGCAGGAAGTACATGTTCTGGCTCTGGGGTAGGGCTTCCCCTTCTGAGGAGAGGGATGGTAGCAAGGAATGTGAGGACATTGGGGTGGTCTGCAGAGAGAGAGGCAGCATATCTGGAAATAGGATGGCTGCTAGTTCCTCCAGTAGCATCACCACTTCCAGCTCCAGTAAATGGGCCAGCTGTGGGAGCTGCTGGAGGTGGGATAGGGAGTGGAGCAGGGGAGTTGGGGGTCTTGGCAGGGGAGTTGGGAGTCACAGTGGAGTCGTCATTCCAGACAGGAGTTGGGGCATTTTATACCCAGGTGTCTCTGTCCCAGGCATTGTCTCCATTGTCCATATAGTATGTCCAAAGAGTGGGTGGTAGGGTGTTGATGATTGGGTGCAGTACATACAAGAACAATGGGTGAGGGACAGCTTGAAGGACATCGGCGAATCTGTGGTGATGGAAGGTGTCCAAGATTGCCTCTCTAGAGGCATGGATGGCCTGCTCCATAGCAGCAGTGTAGATGGGCAAGGTCCCATTGGGGAATAGTTGGGTGTGTACTGTCCATCCGGTGGTGTATGTATAAAAGATGAGAGCCAGAGATTGGAGTACTGTGTTGTCCCGAAATGTGGGTAGGTTGGCAATAGCTCTGGAGATGGCAGGGTTCTTGAGGGAGGCTGTGTAGAGGATGTGGCGGGAGTGGTCAGGGAGACAATGGATACGAACAGGGAGTTGGAAAGGTACTGCATTGAGCGATGATTGCGACATAAGGAGTATTTCGAGGATGTTGGCAGGAGGAGCAGTGGCTCAACTCAAGAGGTGGAGGCAGAAGGTTTGAGTTATGGGGGGAAGGTGATGGGATCCCTGGCTTTATATTCTTCCAGGAGGTCCACAGCATGTTCTAGGTTGGACTCGGGTTCCCACATATTTTCGGAAGACAGGTAGCCTTTCCACAAAACAAGATAGTGGTGTTGGCATGTGGAGCCCTGATGGGCTAGGATTTGTTCAATTTCAAATTCTTCTCTGCCATCTATAATATCCGGCAGAAGCGGGATGAAGTTTGGTCTGTGTTCAGCAGTTTCCTGATAGGGAGTTAAAAGCAATGCATGGAAGGTGTTATGAATTTTCCACATCTTTGGCAGGTGGAGTTTGTATGAAACAGATGATATTACCTGAGAGATTTCAAATGGTCCCTCGTGTCGAGGGGCTAGTTTCCAAGAGGGGTAGTGGAGTCTTAGGTTGCAGCCCTTGAGCCACATCTTATCTCCAACTTTCCATGGTTTGAATTTTAAGGTTACGCATTTGCACATATAGCACTGAGCTTTTTCATGGGCAGCAGTGGCTTCCTTGCAGGCCTCATTGAGGTCTCCAAGGCATTTTTCTAGGGCAGGGAGGAAGGTCGTAGTTCTTATAGATGGATAGGCCCTTGGCTCATATCCAATCATTAAGCTAAATGGAGTCTTTCCCATAATGGAATGCACAGAGGAATTATGACAATACTCTGCCATTGGCAATAGGTCTGACCATTGGGTTGCATCTCCTTGGCAAAAGATCCAAAGATAGGTTTCCAATTCTTGATTGACCCATTTCATTTCTCCATTGGTCTGTGGATGGTAGGTGGAGGAGAGGAGAGGATCATAATCTAGAAGCCTCACTAGTTCCAGAGTGAAGACCAAGGCAAACTGTGGACTGCAGTCTGAGATAACCTTATTATGGAGTCCAAAGTGGGGAAAGACTTTTTCAAAGAAGAGCTGCACAACACCCTCAGTGTCTGCACTCTTGTGAGTTGGGGTGAAAATTACCCCCTTTATAAGGCCATGGCTGACCACAACCATAACTGAATCATATCCATGTGACGGTGGTAAGTCCATGATGAGATCAACTAACAAACATTGGAAGGGGCAAGAAGAAGTGACCGGAAGGGGGGTGAGCAGAGGTATGGTGGGGTGTGTGTTGACCTTGTTGGCCTGGCAAATGGTGCAGCCCTGAACAAAGCAGCACACAAAAGCAGTGAGTCCAGGCCACCAGTAGTCACATTGTACCAGATTTATGGTTCAGTAATAACTGCCATGACCTCCCACAGGCAAGTCATGGATTACATAGAGAAGATCGTTCTGGTGGGCTTTGGGTATGTAAGCCTGATCCTTGAAGTAGAAGATTCCTTCATCATAGTGTCAGTCATGGATGGAGGAATGAGGGATTCCCGAGGTACCCTTGTGCAATTGACAGAGCTGGTTAATGACAAAGTTGTCATGGGTGGATGACTGCTCAATAGTGGTCTGGAGGTCAGTGTCGATTCATTTCAAAAAGATCTCTCCTGGAAGTAGGGTAACCTTGGCATTATCATCTGAAGTATCCAGGGTGTTCTTCCATGACAGAGCATCTGCTGGACCCATGTTGGTCCTGGGTGTGTGCTGAAACAGGAGGTCATAGTCCTGTAACATTAATAGCCATCTAGCTTGCCACCTAGAGAGCTTTCATGGTTCTTTAAAGTAACACAGATTCTTGTGGTCTATGAGCACAGTTACAGGCTGGTCAGTTCTGGTGAGATAATGTCGCCACTCCTCTAGCATGCATATAACCACCAGGAGTTCATGATCATAGATGTCATAGTTGTGTTCCACCAGGGAGAATGTTTGGGAAATGTAGCAGCAAGGGTGTAAGTTGCTGTTGGCATCCTTCTGCATCAGTACACCCCCTGTGGCTGTTAGCAAGGTGTCTGTCATGATGAAAAATGGTTTTGATGTATTCAGCATTGTAAGTATGGGTTTAGAAGTGAAGGCCTTTCAGAGGAGGTTGAAGGCCTGTTGTTGCTTGTGCGTTCAGGACCATGGCTGCCCTTTCTTTGTCAAATCCAAGATTGGCCTGGCAATTTCCAAAAAGTTTGGAATAAATTTGCAATAGAAGTTGCAGAACCCTATGAATGAGCAGACTGCATGAACCGAAGTAGGTGGTTCCCAGGTAGCGATTGCCAAGAGCTTGGTAGGGTCCATTGCAATGATACCCTCTTGAACAACCACCCCTAGGAATTCAACCGAGGATGTGTTGAACGTACATTTTTCTAGTTTGAGGCTGAGACGGGTTTCTCTTAACCATTCTAGAACTTGCCTCATTCATTCATGGTGTTCCTTGAGATCCCTAGAATGGATCAACATATCATTCATATAGATGATCAACCATCCTTCTGCTACCATATCCTTGAAAATGAAGTCCATAAACAACTGGAAGGTTGCTGGACTGTTGCAAAGGCCGAAGAACATAACGAAAGGCTCAAAGAGGCTGAAGGGCATGATGAATGCTGCCTTCCAGGCATCTTTGGTCTTGATGCGGATGTTGTTGTAGCCCCAGCAAATATCCATCTTTGTAAAGTAATGGGATCCCTTGAGCTGATCCATCAAGTCTCCAATGAGCAGAAGAGGGTATGCGTTCTTGATGGTATGCTTGTTGAGATATCAATAATCTTGGCAGGGGTGAAGATTGCTGTCCTTCTTGGATATGAAGAAGAATGGAGAGGCCATGGGGGAGTTGGATGGGCAAATACGTCCAGCCTTCAAGTGTTCATTGATGAAGTCTTTACATGCCTCTCGCTCTTTAGGTTGAGCGGGTAGGTCTTGGCAACCTTGGGGATAAATGAGTCGTCTAGATCTATGCTGTGATCGAACAACTGGTAGGGTGAAAGAGGACTATTGTCCTTCTTCTGGAAGACATTCTGAAAGTCCTGGAAGTCCTGTGGGAGTTCCATCTTGTCCTTCTTTGCTTCTTGTACAAGAGAAGTCAATATTATAGTTTTTCTAATAGAGGGTCTGGTTGGCTCTTCTTTGTCCTTCTTGCAATCTATGAGTGCTTGTATCTCCTCTTGCTGCGTGGTCAGGTCCACGTCAGGTACCTTTAGATGTCTTTGGCAGTGAATGCATTGTTTGTACCACCATGTGGTGCATTTCCCCAATTTGTTCATCTGGCATTTCCTATTGAATGTGGTGGCTGTATAGGTCTCAGCCACATGGTCTTCTCTCGTTTGCAGTGAGTTGATCAGTTCTGCCTCAATTATACAAACAATTCCTGTACTCCAATCAATGGCTGGATTCACATCCCATGGGAGCCTGAGGATCAAGTCATCCTTGCCACAGTCAATAACAAGGAAGTCTCAAAGTTTGGTGAACTCTCCGAGCTGAATTACCACCAATGCCTTTTGTTGTATAAGGCCATTTTTATTTGGAGATCCATCAATATTGCTTGCCTGCAGGGGAGTCTTGAGTTGTGTAGTGGGAATGTCATATGCCACTATCATAGCATAGTCGATAAAACATCCAGTTGCCCCAGAGTTGATGAGGGCTGTTGTATCAACACTTTTGAATGCAGTGCAATCAGGAGGGTAGAGGGTGATGGGTATAAATATTGACTGGGAGTCCCTTCCTGATATAAACACTGGAGATAATCTATGGGAGAAATGTTATGGGCAGGGTATGACGTTGACCCAATCCTGCCCTTTAAAAACCCTGGTCGGTTCCAGGAGTTCTGGTCTGGTTGGGTTCAGATTCAGGCCAGATCTTCTGGTCGGTTCTAGATATCGGATCTGCCTCTTTGTAGAAACTGGTGACACACTGTATGCAGTTGCTTGGTCGGTTCTGAGTCTTAGGCCATGTGTCCTGGTCAGTTCCAGGTATCTCACATGCCTCTACCCCTTTGCTCACTGCTCTCATCACCTTGATTCCATGTTTGACTGTGTTTTTGAGCGTAGTCTCTTGCAAAGAGGGTTGCTGTCCAAGCCCCATCCCTTGACCTGTGGGAGTAGCTGTGTTGGCTTCCACCATTGATTGGAAATTTACATCAGTTGGGTACATATGTGGGGTGTATTCCATGACTTCCTCTAGGGTGGTGCTATAGAGGTCCACTGGCTGTTCCATGGTCCAGATCATACAGCCCTGGCTCATGGTGCTGCCCAGATCACTTCCTTTTGGCACTCTTGGTAAGTGGCTGTTTTTACCACAGCCATGGCCTGGTAGCCTTCCTCCTCGTCCGCGGACAAGCTGCTCTTCCTAAAAGCAGTCTTGAGAATCTTTATCATGGTGCCCTTCTCATTGCTACCCATTGCTTCCAGGTATGCAGAGAGTTTATCATCCTCCTTCATGGTGGTGGTGGTTTGTGCCCATTGTTGTGGGACTTTGTATATTGGACATGTGGTTTGTCTGGAGGTTGTGTTCTAGCAGGGACATGATGTCCGGTCAGTTCCAGATCCGTGGTGATTGGAAGACCTACAGCCAACCTTGTGACAAGTAAAGTATTTGTTGCTCTGCATATACTCAGCATGCTGAGTTGGCAATAGACATATGGCATCTATGTCCATCACATAGGGGTCCTTGTGTGATTGAGAGGAGGGCGCCAGGATATGTGGCATGCCCCTTTGGAGGTCCCCAATTCTCCTCATTTGTTGAGAGAACTGGCTGCCTTTCTTTATCCAATCCTTGTAGTCATCCGGGATCTTGTCACACAAGAGGATCATTATGGTAAGCTTAGGGTTAAGGCCATGGATAAACCATTCCACAAGAGTGTGTTTGTCAGTAATACCAGACTTCTCTGCAAGAAGTTGGAACTGGGAAGTGTAGGTGGTGAATCCATCACTCCAAGTCCCATCTGTGTCCTTTCCAGCAGTCTGATGCAGTTTGGAGAGATCAATCCATGCCTTAGCAGCTACATCATAGGGTGAAAAGGTGGTCTTGAAAGCTTGTTTGATACAGTCAAAGGTCTTTAGTTCATTCAGAATATGGGCATTTCTTAGCTTCATCAACCATCCTTCAGCAAAAGTCTTTCCATGGCCCTTACTAATCTTGTTGAGAAAAGTAAGGCTTTTGGTCATATCTGTGAAGATTTTGTCATTGATGGTGAAGTAAGCATCCATCGATAGGAGCCATCTGTTGGCATCCTCTGCCTCCCCAGAGAAGTCTTCTGGGAGGCCAGCCTTTATTTCAGATACCATGTCTTCATCTTCTGGAGCCAGGTCAATGTCAATAGATTCTTCTATGCCAGTCGGTTCCGGGTCAGGATCGTGGAAAACAAGCGGAGTCTCCTCATCAGGAATGACAGGTGGTGCTGGGTATGGTGGGATGGCAGCTAATTTAGAGAGAGAGGGGAGATAGTTGGTGTTCCAACCTTGAGTCCAGTTGATATCAGCAAGAACCCGTTGATGCTCTTGGTATTCCACTACTGCTGTAGTGTTAAAGCGGTTGGGAGCCAGAAGATAGAAAGGGTGGTCATCAAATAGTTGATGAAGTCTAGGGAGTGGGGAGGAATGGGAGGAAGACACAATGGGATCTTCAGGAGGGGAGTCGGAATATGAGGGTACTCTGAATCTGCTGAGGCAGGATATGATGGATGTGGGGTGTGTCCTCTACATGTAACACACAGTGTAGCATGCTGCGAAACAATGAAGAACAAAGGCAAGAGAAAGGAGGGTGATGAAGGATAAGAGGAGTCCAATGTTATGAGTGCCAAGCTTCGAGATGACATGAAGCCTAGGCAGGTCTCTCCTATTCTAGGTACCGACTAAGGGCTCACTAAAACTCAGAGGTGACTAGAAACTAATGCTGATATTGCGTAGAACTAGCTTAAAGAAATTACAGGAGGGCAAGAGAGTGCCCTTATATATGATAGGCCCCTTCTAAATAAGTAAAGAGTGTGCAGTAATGTGCAGTACTAAATGTGACTCAATGCACAGCATAAGAGTCAGTATGAGTCATGAAGAGTCATGACAAATTATAAATAGAAAAGCTATGCTGCAGGCGATGAAGTCTGAACAAGGTGACTGTGGCCAGAACAGAATGGAAGACCAAATAAGGTATAGGCAGGGTGCCATGTGAGACAAAAGAAGAAGTGAATTGAGAGATGTATCTGGTAATCATGGAGGGCGACTCCACTATGAATACAACCATGTATGGTTTAGGAGCAAGTCTATAGACAAGTGAATGAAAAGATGAAGAAAAAGTGTACCCCCTCAGTAGTCCATAACATTACCCCTCACATATGGTCGAAGCACCTGCAAGACCTATTATTCATTCTCCTCTCCTTCGTTGACCTCGTAGTCAGTAGGGTCAAAATCATCAAGAGGGTTTCAGCGAGTGTTGCAGAAATCCTGAGAATAACCTAACTCTCCACAAAGTAAACATCGTCGTCAAGGGCAGAAAGCTTGGATATGTCCTGGCGCAGTAACACAGCAGTAGGGACAGTTGTAGTGAGGGCAGTCCATGCGAAGATGTCCTTGTTGGCTACATATGAAACATCATACAAGGGTGAGGCGATTGGGGCGAGCAGGAGTGGGTGGTAAGGAGGGAAGAGCATCAACATCTATTGGGTTGGAGGAGGAGCCAGCCATTGTCGAGGGTAGTGGCATATAGTCCAGGTTATAGTGACTGGGGGAGGGGATCGGAGTTGACGCTCTCTGTTTTCCTTGATTTCCTGTAGTATGCTTTTCCATAGCTCATGCCAGGGAACTTGGGAGTCCAAATGCATGCATAGGACCTCTTCACTTGTTGTGACGATTATGGCGGGAGGGAGTAGGAGTGGTGGGTTGTTCTCTAGTGGGAAGTATGTTTCCGGGTTCTGGAGTGGGAGTTCCCCTTCCAATGAGAGGGATGGAAGTGAGGAAATTGATGATGTTGGGGTGGTCTGTGGAGAGAGGGGGGATATGTCCAGGAAAAGAATCTGTGCCATTTCCTCCATCAATGTTGCTATTTCCTGTTCCAGTAGATGGGCTAACTGTGGGAGCTGTTGGAGGCAGGACAGGGAGTGGAGTGGCGGAGCAGATGGTCTTGGGGGAGTTGAGAGCAGTTGTGGAGTCACTATCCCAGATGGGGATTGGGGTCTCTCATACCCAGGAATCTCCATCCCAGGCGTTAACTCCATCATTGAAGTAGTATGTCCATAGACTGGGGGATAGGGTGTTGACAATAGGGCACAGTACGTGCAGGAACAGTGGACTGGGAATGGCGCGAAGAATATCAGTGAACCCGTGGTGGTGGAAGGCATCCAGGATTGCCTCTCTGGAGGCATGGATGGCTTGTTCCATGGCAGCAGCATAGACAGGCAGAGTCCCATCTGGGAAGAGTTGGGCATGTATAGTCCGTCCAGTGGTGTACATATAAAAGATGAGTCCCAAAGATTGGAATACTGAGTTGTCCTGAAAGGCAGGTAAAGTGGTAATGGCATGGGCAATGGCAGGGTTCTTGAGCGATGCAGTGTAGAGGATGTGACAGGATCGTTCTGGGAGATGATGGATACAAATGGGGAATTGGGCAGGTACTGCATTGAGGGGCAAGTTGGACATAAGGAGTAGTTCGAGAATGGTTAGAGCAAGAGGAGCAGCAGCTCAACTCAAGGCAAATGCAACAGGGGTGTTTAGTTTGGAGGGAAAGTGATGGGATCCCTGGCCTTATATTCCTCTAGGAGGTCCACAGCATGTCCTAAGTTGGACTCTGGTTCCTAGGTATTTTTGGAAGATGGGTATCCTTTCCACGAAACGAGGTAGTGATGGTGTCGAGCAGAGCCCCGATGGGCTAAGATCTGTTCAATTTCAAATTCTTCTTCACCATCTATTATGTCTGGTGGAAGCAGGATAAAGTTTGGTCCGTGTTCTGCAGTTTCCTTGTAAGGAGTTAAAAGTGATGTGTGGAATGCATTGTGGATTTTCCACGTCTTTGGCAGGCAGAGTGTGTATGAAACAGGTGATATTACCTGTGAAATTTCAAATGGTCCTTTGCGTCGAGGGGCTAGTTTTTGAGAAGGGTATTGGAGTCTTAGGTTGTGGCCTTCGACCCACACCTTATCTCCTATGTTCCATGGTTTGAATTTCGAAGTTACATGTTCACACATGTAGCACTGGGCTTTTTCATGAGCAGCGGTTGCTTCCTTGCGAGCCTCCTTGAGGTCTCCAAGACGTTTTTCTAGTGTGGGGAGGAAAATTGTTTTTCCTAGAGATGGATAGGCCCTTGGCTCATATTCCATCATTAAACTAAAAGGGGTCTTTCCCATTACGGAATGCATGGAGGAATTGTGACAATACTCTGCCATTGGTAATAGGTCCAATCATCGGGTGGGGTCTCCTTGGCAAAAGATCTGAAGATAGGTTTCCAGTTCTTGATTGACTCGTTCCATTTCTCTGTCAGTCTGTGGGTGGTAGGCGGAAGAGAGGAGCAGATCATACTCAAGAAGCCTCACTAGTTCTAGAGCGAAGGCCGAGGCGAACTGCAGACTGCAGTCTGAGATAACCTTATCATGGAGTCCAAAGCAGGGAAAGACCTTTTTGAAGAAGAGTTGCGCAATGCCCTCAGCGTCCACACTCTTGTGAGTTGGGGTGAAAATTACCCCCTTAGTAAGGCCATGGTCAACCACGACCATAACTGAATCATATCTGTGTGACTGCAGCAAGTCTGTAATGAGATCGACTGACAAACATTGAAAGGGGCAAGTAGAAGCGACCAGAAGGGGGGTGAGTGGAGGTATGGTGGGGTGTGTGTTGACTTTGTTGGCCTGATAAACAGCACAGCCTTAAATGAAGTAGTGCACGAAAGTGGTGAGTCCAGGCCACCAATAGTCACACTGTACCTGATTAACGGTTCAGTAGTAACTGCCATGACCCCCCACAGGCGAGTCATGGATTACGTGGAGAAGGTTGTTCCAGTGAGCTTCGGGTACATAGGCCCGATCCTTGAAGTAGAGTATTCCTTCATCATAGCGCCAGTCATGAATAGAGGACCAAGGGATTCCCAAGGTACCCTTGTGTAATTGGCGGAGCTGGTTTCATAGTTGCGTTCCACCGGTGAGAATGTTCAGGATATGTAGCAGCAAGGATGTAAGTTGCCATTGGTGTCCTTCTGCATCAGCACGCCTCCAGTAGCAGTGAGTGAGGCATCTGTCATAACGAAAAATGGTTTCAATGTATCTGGCATTGTGAGTACAGATTTGGAGGTGAAGGCCTTTCGGAGGAGGTCAAAAGCCTGTTGTTGCTTGTGCATCCAGGACCACGGCTGCCCTTTCTTTGTCAAATCCAAGATTGGTCTGGCAATTTCTGAAAAGTTCAGAATAAAGTTGTGATAAAAGTTGCAGAACCCTATGAATAAGCAGACTGCATGAACTGTTGTGGGTGGTTTCCAGGTAGTGATTGCCGAGAGCTTGGTAGGGTCCATTGCAATGATACCCTCTTGAACGACCACCCCTAGTAATTCAACCGAGGATGTGTTGAATGTACATTTTTCCAATTTGAGGCTGAGACGGTTTTCTCTCAACCGTTCCAGAACTCACCTCATTCATTCGTAGTGTTCCTTGAGATCCCTGGAATGGATCAACATATCATCCATGTAGATGATCAACCATCCTTCTGCTACCATATCCTTGAAAATAAAGTCCATGAATGACTGAAAGGTCACAGAACTGTTGCAAAGGCCAAAAAACATGGCAAGAGGCTCGAAGAGGCCGAAGGGCATAATGAACACTGCCTTCCAGGCGTCTTTAGTCTTGATGTAGACGTTGTTATAGCCCCAGCAGATATCCACCTTCATGAAGTAATGGGATCCCTTGAGTTGATCCATCAAGTCTCCAATGAGCAGGAGAGGGTAAGTGTTCTTGATGGTATGCTCATTGAGATATTGATGATCTTGGCAGGGGCAAAGATTACTGTCCTTCTTGGATATGAAGAAACATGGTGAAGTCATGGTGGAGTTAGATGTGCGAATACATCCGGCCTTCAAGTGTTCGTCTATGAAGTCTTTACATGCCTCTTGCTCCTTAGGGTTGAGTGGGTAGGCCTTGGCAATCTTGGGGGAAAATGACTCATCTAGATCTATGCCGTGATCAAACGAGTGGTAGGGCAGAAGAGGACCATCATCCTTCTTTTGGAAGATGTCCTGAAAATCCTGGAAGTCCCACAGGAGTTCCATTTTGTTCTTCTTCGTGTCCTGTGCAAGAGAAGTCGATATCGTAGTTTTCCTTATAGAGGGTTTGGTTGGTTCATCTTCATCATCCTCCTTGCAATCTATGAGCACCAGTATCTCCTCTTGCTGCATGGTCAGGTCCACATCAGGTACCTTCAGACAACTTTGGCGCTGAACACGTTGCTTGTACCACCATGTGGTGCATTTCCCCAATTTATTCATCTGGCATTTCCTATTGAATGCAGTGACTGTATAGGTCTCATCTGCATGTATCTGTCTTGTTCGCAGTGGGTTGGTCGGTTCCACCTCGATTATACAAATGGTTCCTGTACACCAATCAATGGCTGGATTTACATCCCATAGCCAGGAGAGCCCAAGGATTAAGTCATCCTTGCCACAGTCAATAACAAGGAAGTCTTGGAGTTCGGTGAACTCTCTGAGCTGAATTACCACCAATGCCTTTCTTCGTATTAGGCCATTTTTGTTTGGTGATCCATTGACATTGCTTGCCCACAGAGAAGTCTTGAGTTGTGTAGTGGGAATGTCACAAGCCACTACCATAGCATAGTCGATAAAACATCTAGTTGCCCCAGAGTTGATGAGGGCTGTCATGTCAACACTTTTGAACACAGTGCGGTCAGGAGGGTAAAGAGTGATGGGCATAAATATTGATTGCGGAGCCCTCCCTGACACAAACATTAGAGATAATTTATGGGAAAAGTTGGTATAGGCAGGTGATGACATTGACCCATCCCTGCCCTTTAAAAACCCTGGTCAGTTCCAGGTGTTCTGGTCCAGTTGGGTCCAGATCCAGGCCTGATTTTCCAGTCAGTTCTGGATATTGAATCAGCCTCTTTGCAGAAACTGGTGACACACCATATGCGGTTGCTTGGTCGGTTCTGAGTCTCAGGCCACATGTCCTGGTTGGGTCCAGGTATCTCATATGCCTCTTCTCCTTCGCTCACTGCTCTCACCACCTTGATTCTGTGTTTGACTGTGTTTCTGAGCATGGTCTCTTGCAAGGAAGGTTGCCATCCAAGCCCTGTCCCTTGACCCTCGGGAGTAGCTGCTCTGGCTTCCACCAATGATTGGAAAGATACATCATCTGGGTACATGTGTGGTGATTGTTCCACGACTTCCTCTGGGGTGGTGCTCCAGAGGTCTGCTGGCACAAGAGTGGAAAATCTGTTGTTCCATGGTCCAGACCATACAGCCCTGGCTCGTGGTGCTGCCCTGGTTGCTTCCTTTTGGCACTCTTGGTAAGTGGCTGTTCTTACCACAGCCATGGCTTGGTAGCCTTCCTCCTCATCCACAGATGAGCTGCCCTCCCCAAAAGCAGTCTTGAGGATCTTTATTGTGGTGCCCTTCTCATTGCTACCCATTGCTTCCAGGTATGCAGAGAGTTCATCATCCTCCTCCATGGTGGTGGTGGTTTATGCCCATCATTGCAGGACTTTGTAAGTTGGACATGCAGTAAGTAAAGCATTTGTTGCTCCACATATACTAAGCGCACTGAGTCAGCAATAGACGTACGGCATCTATGTCCATCGCGTATGGGTCTTTGTGCAATTGAGAGGAGGGTGCTGGGATGTATGGCATGCCCTTTTGTAAATCCCCAATTCACCTCAACTGTTGGGAGAACTGTCTGGCTTTCTTTATCCAATCTTTGTAGTCATCGGGAATCTTGTCACACAACAGGATCATCATGGTGAGCTTGGGACTAAGGCCATGGATAAACCATTCCACGAGTGCATGTTTGTCAGTGATACCAGATTTCTCAGCGAGAAGTTGGAATTGAGAAGTGTAGGTGGTGAACCCATCGCTCCAAACTCCTTCTGTGTCCTTTCCAGCATTTTGGTGCAGTTTGGAGAGGTTGATCTGTGCCTTGGCGGCTATGTCATAGGGAGAGAAAGCAGTCTCGAAAGCTTGTTTGATACAGTCGAAGGTCTTTAGTTCATTTGGAATATGGGCATTGCTTAACTTCATCAACCATCCTTCAGCAAATGTCTTTCCACAGCCCTTACTAATCTTGTTGAGGAAAGTAAGGCTTTTGGTCATATCTGTGAAGATTTTGTCATTGATGGTGAAGTAAGCATCCATCGATAGGAGCCATCTGTTGGCATCCTCTGCCTCCCCAGAGAAGTCTTCCAGGAGTCTGGCCTTTATTTCTGATATCATTTCATGGTCTTCGTCTTCTAGAGCTGGGTCAATGTCAATAGGTTCTTCTGTGCCAGTCGGTTCCAGGTCAGGGTTGTGAAAAACAATTGGAGTGTCCTCGTCAGGAATAACAGGTGATGCCAGGTACGGCAGGATGGCAGCTAATTCAGAGATGGAGGGGAGGTAGTCGGTGTTCCAACCTTGAGTCCAGTTGATATCAGCGAGAACCTGTTGATGTTCTTGGTATTCCGCTACCACTGTAGTGTTAAAGCAGTTTGGAGCCAGAAGGTAGAAAGGGTGGTCGTCAGGTAGTCGGTGAAGTCTAGGGAGTGGGGAGGAAGAGGATGAAGACATGATGGGGTCTTTGGGGGGAGAGTTGGAATCTGAAGGTGCTCTGAATCTGCTGAGGCAGGATATAGTGGAGGTGGGGTGTGTCCTCTACGTGATAGTAGGGATAAGGGGAAAAGCTAGTTCTTTTGTAATGCACAGCATAGTGTGCTGTGTGACAAAGGAGAAGCAAGGTAATGAAGAGAGGGTTACAAAGGATATGAGGAGTCCGATGTTACGAGTGCTGAGCTTTGAGACAGGGGTGAAGCCTAAGCTGGTCTCTCCTATTCTAGGTACTGACAGAGGGCTCACTAGAACTCAGAGAGGACTAGGAACTAAGCTGATATTGTGTAGAACTAGCTTAGGGAAATTACAGGAGGACGAGAGAGTGCCCTTATATATGGTAGGCCCCTTCTAAATAAAGAAATAGTGTGCAGTAATGTGCAGTAATAAATATGACTCAATGCACAGCACAAGAGTCAGAATGAGTCATGAAGAGTCATAACAAATTATAAATAGAAAAGCTATGCCGCAGGCAATGAAGTCTGAATAAAGTGACTGTGGTGGAATGGAAGCAGAATACTAAATAAGGTATGGCAGGGCACCATGTGAGACAAAAGAGAAAGTAAATTGGGGAACATATCTGGCACTTGTGGAGGATGACTCCACTATGAATACAACCATGTATGGTTTGGGAACGAGTCTATAGACGAGTGAACGAAAAGTATAGTGAAAAAGTGTACCCCTTCAGTAGTCCGTAACAGCACTCCTCTCCTTGTCAGACCAAAAAGGCTGGTTTGCTGATGTGAAACCAAGAATCTAATCTACAGTATAATCAGGTAACTCTAACCTAAGACATATTTCTATACCACCTAACCAAATAACCAAATAACCATTCAATCAACACTTAGTTTGCAGTGTGTGCTAATCTAAGTCAAAGTGAGTACCCTAAGCTTGCTAGCCAGAGTCTAACCCAGTTCTAAGGGTGCTCATGGCTGTAGTGCCTAATTGAACTGTTGGACCAAAAAGACTTAGGGGATGGTAAGGTATGTTGTTAACCTTAACCAACAATCACTCCAACAACCTAAACACTTCAGCCATATTCCAACACCACAAATACTGTGATTAAACTCATACTTTAACAAACCTAACACTCTAGTCATATTCCAACAACTCCAATACTTCAATCATACACCAACAGCCTCATCACCCTAGTCATAAACTGCAATCATGCTCCAATAGCCTAAACACTTTAGTCATACTCCAACAACACCAATACCTTAATTATACACCAATAGCCTAATCATTCTAGCCATACTCCAACAACTCTAACACTTTAATCATACTCCAACAGCTCCAACACTTCAGTCATACTCCAACAACTCTAACACTTTCTCCAACAGCATAATCATTCTAGTCATACTCCAACAACTCCAACACTTTAATCATACTCCAACAGCTCCAACACTTCAATCATACTCCAACAACTCCAACACTTCAATCATACTCCAACAACTCCAACACTTCAATTATACACCAACAACTCCAACACTTCAATTATACACCAACAACTCCAACACTTCAATTATACACCAACAACTCCAACACTTCAATTATACACCAACAACTCCAACACTTCAATTATACACCAACAACTCCAACACTTCAATTATACACCAACAACTCCAACA
>JBBPTD010000266.1:0-35737 GCA_038093895.1 Boletus aff. mottiae | reverse complement strand
GCATGCCACAGTGCACAACTCACCTTCTACAATTTCCAATCCAGAATGAAGAGTGGAAAGGGAACCATCAACATGGTCACTCCACCTGCATGCCACAGTGTACAACTCACCAACTATAATTTCCAATCCAGAATGAAAAGTGGAGAGGGAACCATCAGCATGGTCACCCCACCTGCATGCCACAGTGCACAACTCACCTCCTATGATTTCCAATCCAGGATGATGAGTGGAAATAGTATCATCAGCATGGTCACCCCACCTGCATGCCACAGTACACAACTCACCTTCTATGATTTCCAGTCCAGGAGGAAGAGTGGAAATGGAATCATCAGCATGGTCACCCCACCTGCATACCACAATGCACAACTCACCCACTATGATTTCCAGTCCAGTCCAGGATGAAATGTGGAAATGAAATCATCAGCATGGTCACCCTACCTGCATGCCACAGCGCACAACTCACCCACTATGATTTCCAATCCAGGATAAAGAGTGGAAAGGGAATCATTAGCATGGGCACCCCACTAGCATGCCACATTGCACAACTCACCTTCTATGATTTCCAATCCAGGATGAAGAGTGGAGAGGGAATCATCAGCATGGTCACCCCACCTGCATGCCACAATGCACAACTCACCTTCTATGATTCCAATCCAAGATGAAAAGTGGAGAAGGAACCATCAGCATGGTCACCCCACCTGCATGCCACAGTGCACAACTCACTCTCTATGATTTCCCATCCAGGATGAAGAGTTAAGATGGAATCATCAGCATGGTCACCCCACCTGCATGCCACAGTGCACAACTCACTGCCTACGATTTCCAATCCAGGATGCAGAGTGGAGATGGAATCATCAGCATGACCATCCCATGAACATGGCACAATGTACAACTCATATACTATGTTTTCAAGTGGGGTGAAAGGTGGAGGCATATCCATGAACATGTTCACCTCTTTGAAGTCTATATGTTCATAACTCACCTTCTATAATATCCAAGGCAGGATACAAAACAACAACACACTTTTCAGTATAATCATTTGGACATGATGACATGACTTACACACTATGGTTTTCAATGTACCAGCATTAATAATTATGTG
The DNA here is from genome assembly GCA_038093895.1 of Boletus aff. mottiae. Taxonomy (NCBI): domain Eukaryota; kingdom Fungi; phylum Basidiomycota; class Agaricomycetes; order Boletales; family Boletaceae; genus Boletus; species Boletus aff. mottiae. The sequence goes on along the minus strand of JBBPTD010000266.1, from coordinate 34,635 downwards.
GGATCATTAATAGAATCAATCCCAACATGAGAAACTCACTATCACCACAATGATAGCATCAGAAAGTTATCATAATTGTCTGCAATGAAATTTCACTTACCTGAACATGAGGGAACCACCATGCAAGCTTCTGAAGCCATTGCTCACTTGTATGTATTGAAAGTAATGAGTTGTACACCTTGTCTGTATCTCTTATCAACCTTCATTGGAAGAAAAGTGTTAGCCAGACAAGACACAATAGACTGCCACACAAACCCACTCTCTGACTGCATATCTCACACAGAGTGCTATGTTTACTTCTTGGGCTGAGACTAGTAGCATTTGCAATGCTTCTTCATTCAGGGCATTTGTGGTGACATCCAAGAGCTTGCTGCATCCCTCATTACTAGACCTGTGCATATCTAGGTTTATGTGGTTAATAATGCGAAATCCAGTACTTGGACAAGAAAAGGTACGACACAAGCCTTTAGTCCGGACACAAGACCTTGGGGCATGCTTCATGGGAGTAAGACGACCCCATATGTCGGCTTTGTCGAATATCTCCTCAATGAGTGGCTCAGCCTTCAACAGCCGCTCTTGTAAAGGCAGTCGCCGATCAGCGGGTGCCAACTTTCCCAGTGCTTGAGGCAGCAGGGCATCGAACTTTGTGAATAGCACTACAACAGGAACTGGGAGATCACTTGCATCAGCTTGAGAAGATAGCACCGGCACAGCATTCACCATTCCCAGAATCGCATTCATCAAAAAACCTCTCTTCAGACCGTTGGATTGCTCGCTCGATTTCGTCCATCGGAATGCAATACCTGCATGAAACATGATGATTAAAGTTCCGTGACGCGACAATCCTACTTACAATATCGCGTGAATGCGCTTCTTGAGAATGGTCGTCTTCGCGCGATCTGCAATGAATTTCTTCATCTGCAAGAACTCTTCTTCACTCCCAGCTTCGAAGCCGCAAGAGTCGTGGAAGACGAGTTTGTCGTTACTCCGGAACACCAGTTCATTTTTGACATTGTGGATTCCGCGCTGATGACGATCAATCCATCGCCCTCAGCGGTTGACTGCACCATAAAACAACACTCGGGGCTCACCCCCATGGATCCCTCGACTTGCGATAGATCGACCTAATCGCATACTTTAGCTTGTCGCACAACGACATATATCGACCAAGATCCATACCTTGTTCCCGTTGCCATCGTAGATCTCTGGATTTTCCGTGGTGTTGCAAATGGCCCGAAGAATCGTGGTCTTGCCAGCGTTCGCACGCCCGACGATAAGGATTCTGAAGCGACCAAACCGCTTTTGCAGGTTCTTGAAGTTCTCTGTGTTTTCTGCAGACATTCTTGGAGGACGAGCGTAAGGACAAGTGCGATTTAGAGTCAAGGGCTGAGAGTGGTGGCAGACGCGAGGAAACAAGGAGAGGCATCGATAAGAAATTTCGCAGGCAGCCCCTTTCCGATTTCCGACCCGGTCAATGCCGTTCGCTCTCCCCAAGAGGTCTCGAACGTTCAGCTCGCTGTTCATCAGAACAGAGTGCGCGCGATTTGCAGTCATAAAACATTTACATGAGACTGAGGTAACAACTTGGCTTCGAAGCTGCATGTTGACTGTATGAGTCGATAACCAGGAAGCAAACCCGGTGCATCGATAGTCGTCAGTCCTTATCGCTCACGTCTCCCTCAGCGTCAGACCCTCTCTCGTTCTTCGTCGGTTCCGCCACGTTTCCGCCGTCTTTGTCCACGATCAGTAAACACTGAGAAAACGAGAGACGGTCAATACAACCAAAACGATTGAGCAGCATACCAGCCGACTCACCACAACTTGCACTGCGCCAGTGTGCTTGCCAATTCCCATACGGACATCATTCCCAGGTGGCCGTTTAGTTCCTTCATGTCGTCGGTGGCGAACGTAGATTGGATAGCACAAGTTGAACGGTATATCTTCTCACCCCTCCCTTTATTTGTATTTCGCCTGAAGCTGGTATCCTGATCCGAAAAATAAGTCGAGCTGACGGGAACGACAAAAGTTCCACACGGACCGCAAGGATGAACGTACATCAAGTGCGTTGTTACTGTGTTACAATCATTACCAGCAGTCCGAAGCTATGAATTTTTTCAGGTTCAACACAGTACAGTCGTACTAGTTCACTCACACTCTTTGGAGCTGCTTGTCCCGTTGTTGATGTTAAGAACCCGTAGCAATTCGGATGCAAGAACAGCATTGTTTGAGTATTCCCCTCTGATAATACCCAGTACATCAATCCATTCGAATCCGTTACGAAAGGATAAAGCTATACCTCTACGTTCACCACGAACGAATTCCAATCCCATATTTGACCCATATGTTTTCCGCACGTCTGACATGTGGCTCAGCGTAGACGAAAAGGATTGCCTTGCTCAGTTTCCACGGGTTATACCGCCTCATCCGCTTCGCTGGCCCCGGACCTTGCATGACTTTGCCATGCGCTAGAGGCGCTACGAGACCAATTGATGCGTCTACAGGTTTCCTCATAACATGCGAGCTTCACCTTTGACTCTGTCAATTCTTCGGGATAAGGGCACCGTGTTCGCGTCACGTTTGACTCGTGCGATCCGACTTTTCGTCCGCGTCTATATCTGAGCCCGAGTCTGAGTCTGTCTTTCTTTTCAAATTTTCGCCAGCGGCGCCCTTCCGATGGGAATGTGGACTCGGAGATACGAGGGAAAGGGCTATGCCATCGATGGAAAATACCTTGCCTCATAGACCGGTCTGGTCACCAGACTAGGAAAATACCACGGGAAAGGGAAAGAAACGGACTAGATGTCCTTACTCAAAAGCCTCTCCGCGGGAGCCATCCTCAAGGACGGTCCGGGGTACGCGCGAAAAGAGGTCGTGGATGCATCTGCGCAAGGTATCGTCTTGAGTAGCAGGATGGCATGGAAAATGAAAGCAGGAAGAGGAGTGCCTTGAATGAATGGCAGACGTAACTTACGAAATGTCAATCACAGCAGGTATCGAGCCACCACTCACGCAAATGAAAGTAAAAATAAATGAATGAAAGTGCATCATTTACGATCAACGCTATCCTCTACTCTACCCTGACAGTAGGCCCCCCCGCTTCTAGTTACGATTATTTAGAAGAACTGTGTGTACGTGCACCTAGAGAGCAGCACCAGCCAACACGACACGCGAGACAAACTCGGCCACGGCAACACTGCACGCGGACCCTAGTTTTGAACGAACCCTTTGCCTGCATAGCCTTCCGATGAGATACCTGCGCGTGAAACATGATGAGACGACTTTGATGACGCGACGACGACGTGGCAAGCACGTACCCGTGATAGGATCCAGCTTTTGCTCGCGCGCACGCTCGTTGGATGCTTCTTGCCATTCTCGCGTGAGCGTCTTGGGTGGTGGTGGTGCTTAAGTTAAACATGCGAGTCAGTCACGGGTGGGCAAGGTCGGGACGGGCAGGAGTAAGCGTCAAGTGAGACTCACATCGTAAACGAACGGCCCAGGTAAGCAACCCGGCAACGCTGACGAGACCCAATGTGTAGATGAATACTTTGAGACCTTGACCGGGTGGACTAACGGGGGTCCGGGGACCATGTGGACCGAATGCGACGTAGTAGGCTGTCCGTTGTATGCGTGCATACGAGTGAGGTCATGAGGTCGGTTTCACAACGCGCACACCCAGCAATGAAAATGCAATGGAAAAGAATCAGTACCCAGTCTCCACCATCGTCCAAATGGACATAACCAAGCAAAAAGAGACCCAAACCGGTGAACCCGAAAGAAAGAAGAAACACCGACACACACCAGCCTTTTTCTCATCCACCGACAACGACTTCCAATCCTTTTTCTGAATCTCCTCGAGCTGTCTCTGAACCGTCGCTTGGTCGGCCATGGTCAGTTTTTCCCATTGTGCCTCGACGTTGCTCAGTGGAATGACCACTGCGCTCGTCGCGCTCGTCGTCGTGGATGTGGATGCAGACGCAGAGGGCGCAGCCGTGGTGAGACGGCGCAGAGCGAGACGGTGAGTAGGACGCGCTAGACGGAGAGCTTGCATGGTCGATCGGAGCACACTCAGAGGCTTGGATTGGATTGGAGCGGGAACGAGCGGACTTGAAAGGAAAACCTCAAGTCGTGCGAAAAACGTTGGGATCGGACCGAACCGGGTCGATGCAACTGTACTCGTAACAACACAAAGTACCGAGATAACACGGCCATGCAAGACGTGGCATCAAGAAGAATGACATGGGACATGGAACACATGAGGCGCTCAAAAGAAGAGACATATTCAACAGCTAACAATACAAGGGGGAGGGATATCGCGCCAGATTCGCACCACCCTACCTCAAGCGCCGTCTGCAGTACCCGCGCCAGGGCAATCGCGGGAAATGTGTCTGACAGTTCCGTGAGCAAAAGAACATAGCGTAGACGGATGAAACGTACCCCTCTGAGCCACACGTGTAGCAAGCACGCCTCTGTGGCTGAGGGCAATCCCGACTGATATGTCCCTGCGAGAAACCCATCAATACTACCAACTCGACCAAGATCACGCTACCTACGATTCCAGAACAATTGTAGCACTTGGACCCTTGAACGCAGTCGCGCGACAAGTGTCCTACGCCGCCACACGTGTAACTGAAACGAAAAGAGGGTCAACGATGCAACCAAATCGAGCTTCATAGAGGGACGCACCAAGTCTTATTACTTCCACCACCACCAAAAGAACCACCGTAACCTCCGCCGCCATACCCCGCATTAGCAGCACCCTCGGGACACGCACGTGCAATGTGCCCGACTTTACCACAGCGGTAACATTCCTGGCCAGAACTACCACCCGAGACGTTCCAGCCGCCGCCGCCAGAGCTCTGCGGGCAGTCACGCGACTATATGCTGTCAGTACCGCGCGTACATGAGATAGGCACATTGAAACGACGTACGATGTGACCTTCCTGACCACACTTGTAGCAAGACTTGGCCTTGGCTTCCATCTGGCAATCACGCGACACGTGGCCCTCCATCCCACCTACACGACGAACAACGGATCAACACCAGTCCCACACAGCCACATGGACGAAATGCTCACAATTATAGCTGAGAACACCAAGCGGCGCGACGTGACACCGACCATCGTAAGCAACAACCCCCCATCAAGGATCAAACATTACCATGTAGGCGTGCCAGCTTTGGGGCAGTTGGCAGCTTGATGGCCGACTGAAACGCAGGAATGCGCAAGCAAGTGAACGAGGGATTACGGATCAAAGTCATTCATTGAGTTCGCGTGTCGGTTTTTTTTTTCGACGATCATATTGGTCATCGGTACGATATGGAAAGCAAAAAAAAAGAACACAGCGGTCCACGTCAGCACCGCTCAACACACAGATGAAAGAAGAGAGTGTAGATAAAATGGAGGGTGGGGTGGGCGAAATCGCTAGGTAGACGTGGTCCTCGTCGCCGACGACAAAGGTCACGGAATAAAAGGCAAGACGAACAACACGAAAACGCCACGCACAGCCTCCACAATTGAAACATCCACGAGCGCCCGACATCATCAGTCTTGTTCAGAATAGAGAACCTGCAAAGTGGGTGTTAGGGGTGGACGACGACCTCATCCACGTAGAACAGTCCAATGTTGGACGTCAACAGCGACCAAACGTACTTTTTTTTCTGAGAGACAAGTTGTAACCGACCTTGGACAAAAAGAGGAGTAAGGAAGCGAGAAGAAAAAGACAAAAAAAAGAAAAGGCGAAGGTTTGATCACACGGTGCATTGTGCACGTGTCGAGCACGTGAGTCACTACATTCCCCTGTCCGACTCTGACTTGCCCTTCTCCTTTCCCTCCTCGCTCTTCTTCCCCTCCGCCGTCTTCTTCTCCTTCTCTTTTTCATCTGCGCCCTCTTCCAACTCAGCACGCCCAATCGTTGCCTTGTTATCCACCAACGCGTGCAGCGCAATCACTGCCCTCAACAGCGTGCTCAAGTACACCACCAACAACTGATCGTTGGTACTCGACGTAAAACTCTGCGTCACCACCGAATCGCTCAGATCCGGAAGAAGATTCAGCGCATCCTGTAAATGATAAATAATCTGGTGATTCACAGGCAGCGTGCCGGCAACCACGTCCAAGAGGTAACTGTGTACGTCACGTAGCCGAGATTGCAGTCCTTGCAACGACGCCAGCTGCTCGCTCACACGCGTCGCGAGCGTCGTCGTCGTCGAGTCTTTGATATCCCTCAAAAGATGTTCAACGCCTATTTCTTCGGCTTCTTCGGCTTCGATCGCGGAGGGAACGTGGAGGAATGTTTTGCGTATCTCTGTGCCGTCCTAAGAGCATCGTCATTTGGAATGAGGCAAACATGGCGGGGTGTCAGGAGGACGGGCGTACATCTTTGATTTCTTCGACGGCGTAGTAGGCGTCTGTGGGGATCCCGACGGTATCGGGTCGTACGTCGACGATGACCATGACCGGTTTAGCGATATACCGCTTGAACAAGTCATTGACCTCTTGATCCGATGCTCTCAGTTTGGGACCCGTGTGATACCATCCAATCATCCGTTCTCGTGCTGACCCGCATGTTGTTAAATCGATGCACGCAGTATGGTCTGGGCGAGACGTACCGTTGACCTTTTTAAACATGTCATACATGCCCTCGATGTAATTATGATCGAGAAACCACGTCTTGCTATCCTTTTCGTCCTCTTCAAACGGAATCCCAAACGAGTTGGCCACGTTGACGGTCTTGCCATTGTCCTGCCCGAGCAGGACGCCGACGACCCGTTTCGTCGAGTTGCGGGAGATGGATCGGGCGTGGTGGTCTGTGACGGATAAGAGGACGAGCGGGTGGACGACTGTGGAGGATGGATCAGACATTGGTGACGCTGTGCACACTCCAAGACTCACTGACGGTGGTGCCCGCGAGAGCTGTGAGCTGTGGCGAGGGTCAGCGATGGGATATAGAACGAGGATATGCGTACCTGCTCGGACGTAGATGCAACCATGGTAATTGCGAGGGTTCTCGAATACCTCTTTCATGAGAACGCGTCCACACCCAGGCATACGCGCGTTGTGTTGACGCTTGTTTTGACTTGACCTCGAGGGTACACTCGCAGTTTATTACTTGTGCTGCAGAACCTCGGCGATATACATGTACATCTCTTTGAGAAAAAAACGGTATTGTAAAAGCGGATATCCATCAAAGCATGAAAATCAATAGCATGGCTGATTCAAGAGGTCTGGAATATGGTACCAGAGAAAAAGTAAAAACATACTATCCCCTAGTTCGTGAGGCTCTTGAGGTATTCCTGAATGCTAGTTACAATCATACGGTGGTTATCCTCCGGATCCAACCCGTGAACCACGATGACGCCCACGATACCCTCCACGTTCTTCACACGCACCGGAAACCCGCCCCCATAATATAGATACATGCTCGGATCCGCCACGTCGTACCTGATCTTGTGGTGGTCTTGTAGGGTGCGATTGTACGGACGCGATTGCTCGAGCTGCATATACATACGCATCGTCGAAATGCCCCACCGAAGCACCGCCGCCTCCCTGCGCTTCACCGAGTGCATGCTGTCGGGAAACATCCCCGAGCGAGAAGCCGCGAAGAAAAGGAGCTGCGACGAGTTGGCGTGCGTGATGTTTACGACCGCGGAGCCCGTGTGGTTGCGCTGGCAATGGGTGCGGATGATCGTTCCCAACGTAAAAGCGACATCGCTGTCGAACGTCGGGAGTACACACGACTCTTCCTGGGCTTTGATGGATTCGATCTGCGTTGGTGGACACGTCAGATTCGGTGGCTACTGTGCGGTGTAGATGCAACCGGGGACATACAGTGAGCGATGACATTGGATAGTGACTTGCGGAATGCGCTATGTGAATAGGCGGATTTCACGAGGGACTTTGGGACACGGATGATGATGAAGGGTGGTGGTGTTCTTGGATTTATATCCATCGGTGGAGGACGGAGGGCATGCGGGTCAACGTCTAACGGAAAGTTGGACTACCGCGCTCAACGGACCTCCGTATCTAGGGCTTCTCCACAGACGGACCAGGGAGGTGACGTTCCCCCTTCCTTCGGGCATAAATCTTCTCGCCAAAAGCAACGCGAGGAGAATAGAACACCGTCGAGTGCACCATGAACGAGGGTAAAAAGGGAGAGGATGACGGACGGATGTTGGGAGATCAACGCCACTCTCTGCCCATCTAGGCTCATCCTAAACCCCAACCTAGACTCGTACAGCCCGTCAAGTAGGACGTCCATGCCCGCCGAAGACGTTCCGTTTCTTCCGAGTCCTTATCGTCTTGTCCAGCGCGCCACCGCCAGGAAGCCGACGACCTTGGAGCATATATGCTACGTCCGAATCTGTAACGCGACGAAAAGCCCAGTAACGGAGATGTTAGACGATCAATCCGGGGGAAGCGAGGGGATGTTGTACCTCGACCGTCGCCATCCACGTTTAGTAAACTGAGCTTCCCCATGGCAATTTGGCTCTCAGGCCATCATGCAGCATGGTGGACCGATCATTGTGTCCTCGACACGCTCCGTCAGTGTCAAGGTGAGGGCTAACGTTGATAAGTGGGGCGGCACCAATGGTTCTATTGTGTGGCGATGTCTAAGGGCGGGTCTACCCACTGACGACGGTGCTTGCGAGGAGTGTTAACCATGGTGAGTGTGACGAACGGTGTACTATGTAAGGTTGCGCAAAGCGAGTCTTATGTTGACACTTGTTTTGGTTCCTGAATGTCTCCTGCTACGGAGCTGCATACGTACACGTATCGTCGACATCCCTCACTCACTACTTCACTCGGTGCATGACTACTTTATAAATTATCAACATGTTTCTTCAGCTGCTCGATCCTTTTCACACCACGCAACCCACCTTCCCTCGAACCATCGCATTCTTGGTGGCCATACACACCTTGTGCACTTCTCCTGGCGTTCGCTAACGCGTGATCTGCAGGAAGCAACCTTCCGAGTCAGATGAAACTGGGACAGTACAGTGCATACTGTTTCCTTGTCGCACGGGGGACAGATATTTAGATCCGAGCTTGTGGACCAGGAAACATGTGTGAGAGCAGCTGGTGAGAAAGCTTTTCAAATTACAGCGCTGATATGAGTTGGAGAGTGAAATGACGGTCACTGTGAAGTAGGATCTGTATAACAGTGTGTTGTACAATTTACTACAACAGCACTAGGATGCAGCAAAACGACCAATTGGCAGTCGGCATTTCCCAAGTAGTTGACACTTGACACGCCACACAATGATCGTCCTAACTACTTTATCCACGATCATCTCCGCGTTCGCTGAACCTGCATTCGGTTCGACAGCTGTACTACCTTGTCTCTGTTGCCCATGTTACACAGGGGGCTCCCACTGCCTGCCAGCAAATCCAAGGTGAGGAAAGTCCCTCCGACCATCCAGGAGGCACGCCGTCACATACACAGTGCATTGCAGCGCCTCTGCCATCTGCTTGGCACGCAAAATAGTATCGATTACACGCCGGTATAAAACGAGGCGCTAACTGTAAGTTCAATGTGCATCGGCGTATCGCTCAGCTTCAGGACACTCACCCCCTTGCGCTGCGCTGTTCTGTCCTGCAATTGAAAGTTGAGCTTTAGCTCGAGTTGGGACAGAGGCGTCGAGGTGGACACTCTGCAGACCGTATCTATCTGGAATTGCAGTCATTCTCGTAACCAGCAAAGAGGGCAGCTCTGTCGCGTAATAAGGCACGAGTGAAGCGCCAGAGCAAGCGCCTTTCTTTCGCGCTCGAGTTTCACCCACTCACCGCACCCTGGTCGTCCTCCCTGGCGGTCAGACTCCTCGCTTACCACTGGGTTCCATCGAACCCTGGCGTGGTGTTCCCACCCACCCTCGCAGCTCACCATTGGCCCAGGACAGCCGGACAGCGCTTCGCGCTGCCGCCCGTCCCCACTCCCATTCCGTCATTGTTTCCATCTCCGTCGCGCTTGTCTTCGTCTCTGTCTCCGCTCGTCACGGCTCACGGGCGCCGTCCAAAGACTCATTATCAAGTTTAATATAACACTAGCCCAGTTAGGCAAGCGCCATCCAAAGTTTCACTAAGCAAGGATTCGGGCGTGCCGCCCTAACTCCAGAAAACGAATCCAAGGCTTTGGTCTGTTCTCTTCTTTCCATCCCACTATCGAGAACTGAGATTCAGCTCAAGTTGGGCCCCGCGGACAATGGAGAAAATCCCTGCAGACACCACTGATAGGTACCGAGTGATGCTCTTGTTGATCTGTCAGCCTATTCACTTTTTATCCAGCTCGCAGTCCCCGTTCCAGGAAGTTGCTGCCGCCGATAGAGTTGCTCCTTTCTGGAGCCAATATGTAGATGAAGCAGAAAACTACGATGATGCATTTATCAAGAAAAACAAGATCAGAGTGGATGGCGTCTTGTTCTATGTGAGTGTTTTTACCTTTAATTTGGATCTTGTCGCTCATCCACAGTGTGATACAGACCGGTCTGTTCTCTACAGTCACGGCCTCTTTCCTCGTATCATTTCAGGGCACTCTACAGCCCAATCCTAGTGATACCACGAATGCACTCTTGATGATGGTAGTCCATTCCCTCAATAACTCCACGTTTTCTGGATAATCCCTAGGGATCCCCACGTGGAACGGTCCTGCGTACAGCAGCATTTTAGCTCAAGCGCTGGGTTATGCAGCTCTGTCAATTAGCTTGCTCGCCGCCTTAGGAGCCATCTTAGGAAAGCAGTGGCTAAGCGACTATGCCGCCTCCAAAATAGGTTCATTGCAGGAACGTGGTTCCAAACGACAACAGAGGTTAGACGCACTCGAGGAATGGCGATTTGAGGTTTTCATGGAAACACTACCTGCCCTCATACAGTTGGCGCTCCTACTGTTTGGTGTCGCGCTATCCATCGCTTTGTGGGAGATAAACAAGACAGTGGGATATGTCGTCATATTCATGACGGGTTTAGGCGTATCGTTTTACCTCTTCGTCACCGTCGCATCGCTGCTTTACCCCACATGTCCATTCCGCACACCGCTCTCTTCCATCATCCAAGAAGCTACAGCGATAGTCGCAAAGTCTCTCTACGGAATCACCGATTACTGGGCATGGCGTTCCGCTTCTATCCCTCAATGGCAACCGGAACTTGTGACCGGTCAAGTAAACAAGACGCTGGCGTATCTGGCCATACCCCTCTCCCTGTTGATCATCCTGTGCATTGCGCCAATTGTGATATTGGTCTTATTATGCTGTATATTCGTACTCGCCATCAGCATTCGCAATGGTCAAGATTTTCAAACTCAGATGGACAGTTACCGCCTCCGTTATCTTAGAATCTTGAAAGAAAGCTTTCACAAGTTCGTATGTCTCGTATGCGACTCCGCTCGCCGAGCTCGTGATTTCATACGCTGGACTTGTCAAGATCCCGTTCCAAACGTGGAACATGCCACCCCTCGTGCCGTTACCTGGCTCCTTAGGACCTCGACTCATCCTGAGAAGCTCATAGCGGCACTGGAGCTAGCACCTGTTGTAGCATGGCCGAAAGATTCCAATTTATCCCTCCTCGGCGAGGGCCCGCACAACCTCTTTGCTCGATCCATTCCAGAAATACAATCTCTGAAGGAGCGTGCTTTGCCGCTTGGACAAGCTCTCGTCATTTTACTATGCAGGATACCTCTATCCGTCCATGACTATCGATATACCTGGAAAAAAACTGTAGAAGAGCTCGACAAGATCACGCAGGAGCATATGACTGATTGGGATTTTGATGTTGTTTTTACCCTCACCATCGTCGGGAAGCTCCTTCGCTTCAAACTCGGTTCAGGGGATCACGGGCCTGAGCTTTCTCTGACTAGAGATGTTTCGCAGCCGTTGTTGGTCTGGCTCCTTGGGTCATTGCAGACCATGCTCATGTTGGACACCGCGCACGCGAAGCGGTTCTTCCCCGAAGCATCCCAATTATATCTGAAACTGGACTTGAAGAGAGCAAACCTGAGTCCAGAGCAGCAAGTTCAGTACTGCAGGACATTCGAAATCTTCTTCGACTTCGCGTTGGGTTTCGATGTTACAGAAGTGAACGCGTAAGTAGTGCAACACCTTAAGCGGACAGACCCTTTGCTAACATTTACTCTCATGGTCACGCACAGTCCTGCAGACATGCCAGCAATCAGAAAACAGTGAGCAGCCTTTCAGCACGGTGCTCTTTGTCCTTATTGAGTATATCGCAGGACTGATTGCTTGCAAAGAATCCTTGCAAAGTTGAAAACTGTCAATCCCCCCCAACCCTCCGACGTCCAGGGACGCCTCATCGTAACATTGACCGTACTCTCTAAGCTCGCGTCTACTTCGACAATTCGAGGGGCTATCAGAAATGCTAACATCAACCCCTGGATGCTCGCAACTTTCAGAGAAGCAGTAGGCAGAGCAGACGAGGGCGAGAGTAGTGCGTGGCTCCTTGTGAGCTGCCTTGTCCAGCTGGCGGCAGATGTGGATGCATTCAACCTGGATCGGACCACCAACACTTTTAGCGGGTTCTTACCAGCTAGATTCCGTTCGAGGAACATACTAGGGCCGAGCCTGCCACGCATAGATCCCAAGAGTCTTCTCTCGTATCTGCTCAACGAAGAGACCCCTGCAGCATCGGAACAGGTTGTATACGCCTTGCGAATCATGCTCGAAAATGAGGATGAACACTCTGTGCTTGCTTCTAATCCTCATTTCGTCAATTATATCTTGGACGCCACAGAACCCAGCGAAGCGGAGTCTATTCGCGAAGTTGGCTTGAAAGTGCTCATCGCTACTTGCCAATCTTTACTCCGCGCGCACGATACGGACAGCCTTCTGAAGCTCGATGATACCCACCTCGCTCGCTTCGTCCGTCGTGCCATCCTTAACCAAGACCAGCCCACTATCCTGAGCGAACTGCTTCGAATCAATAACCAGGATTTGAACGAAAAACTGCTTGGACAACTTGAGTCTGTGCTGGATGACCCTTTCGATGCAATTTTGACCAAGCTCAGCGATGAACCAAGTAAGATTCCGGAACATGACCTACGCGAACTGGAGATTGCATTGGTGTTCTCTGACAACGAGGGTAGAAAAGAATACCTTTTCAAACATTTGGACGACCACATCGCCACGATGCCACTCTCGGATTCCCGATCCACTATGGCACTACCACTGACTGCCATCGTCGGTTGGCTCCTCAGACGTAATGGACCCATATGCTCATCTAGGAAGATTGATTGGAAGGCGTTCCTACGGCCCAAGTTCCAGCGCTTATTGTTCCCTGCTTGGGGTGACCTAGGTGTATTAAAGGATGACCCACAGATGCTGCGGCTGCTTCTCAATTGCACGGAGAAATGGCTATCGACATACAGTTATTTTTCCACAGGGGTGTCGTCGCAGTCGCCACCAGCACCGACCCTTGAGCGTTTGCAGCGCGCAGTGGCTCAGCTGAGCAGCGGAGATCGTACACTTCCTCTGGATATACAGAGGACTCTGCGAAAGTTCTCTGTTGAGATCAATCGACAGGGTAAGAACTTGGAGGGCAGTGGGTCGGGCGCAGTCACGGTCGGGCAGATTGGAGTAATTCAGACAAAATCTCTTTGACTTGACTCGGATTTCTCACGTAATGGTTTGCATGTTCTATAGCCTTCTGTACTTGTGTCGATACGTACTACAGATATGACTTGGGGCCGTCACCCTTGTGATACCTATGTTTACCGTACATTTGTTTCATCCAACGCCATGGTGGACCACGCTCGGTTAAGATTGTCCTTATGGTTGTCGATGGGCTAATCTGTGATGTATGCGGGGTGGATCTACTCACTGACGTGGTGCTCGCGAGGGCTGTTAGCGATGGCGACAGGTGCGTCCTTGTGTTTTGACTTGACCTCGAAGGTAACCAAAATGGTAGTGACACTAGTGACAACACGGAATTTCCTAGTTGTTCAGGCTCTTGAGGTATTCCTGAATCCCATCGACAATAACACCATGATCATCCTCCTGCTTCAACCCACTAACCACGATCACACCCACGACCCCTTCCACGTTCTTCACCCGCACCGGAAACCCACCTCCATGACACGCATACACACTCGGATCCGTCACCTCGAACTTATCCTTGAGTCCATGCTGCGTCGTCGTACCAGGAAGCGTCTGCTCGAGCTGCATGCGCATACGTATCGTCGACGTCCCCCACCGGAGTACCACCGCTTCCTTGCGCTTCACCCAGTGCATATTGTCAGGGAGCGTTCCTGGGCGGGAGGCCGCGAAGAAAAGGAGCTGCGACGAATTGGCGTGGGCAATGTACACGACTGCCGGGCGCGTGTGGTTACGCTGGCATTGCGCCCGGATGATGGTGCCGAGCGTAAATGCGACGTCGCTGTCGAATGCGGGGAGGACGCAGGCGTCTTCTTGGGCTTTGATTGAGTCGATCTGTTATTGTTGGCGGATGGATCACCAACATTCAACCGTCAGTCAATGCACATGTATAAGTGGCTGCGGTATGGGACATACGGTGAGCGATGACATTGGGTGGTGACGTGGGGGATGTACCGTGTGAGCTGATCAAGGGCGCTCTTGGCTTTGCTTTTATATCCACGGGTCCGGTAGTTACCCGATCGATGATTGCATGTCACAGGGTGTGTTCATTATATCGTCGTCACGGTGGGGGGCGTCAGGAGGTCGGTGGGTATGCGGGCCGCAGTCTGGCGCATGCTGGACCACTGTGCATCAGATGTGGAGGAAAATATAGGTGTGTTCTTCATGTTCATGTTCATCACATTTATTTCAAGCATACCCACGACCACACTGGATTACTTTGTTGAAACTTACCAGACGAGTTATCGAGAGGCGGCGCCGCGGGACGGATCGTCGTGGATACGATTCAACCATCACGACTCGTCCTCGAGCCCAACAATCTGCCTCAACAATTCCACCTGTCCAAACGGCCGTTCCCTTCCCAGCACAACACTTCCCGCCACATACTTGCCTCGCGCACTCTCTGCTCGTACCTCTTCGCACAGTGCACTGTACGCGCGGACGAGTCGCCTCAACACACCACGATGCACCTGCCCGGCGAGCAATGATGAAGAAAGCGGGAATAGACGCGGGGACGAGATCACGTCCGGCGTGGAGAGCCAGAGCGAGAATTTTGAGAGGGATTTGGAAAGCGCTTCGGCTTCCGTCGCGGGGAGACGCGAGAGCGGGGTCTGTATCGCCGTCGGATTCGAGTTAGAAAAATGTGCATCGTTGTCGAGCGCGAGACGTACCGCGGGATCTCTCGTCTTCAAAGTGCGTATAGCATCGCTGAGAGAGGCATCCTTGAGAATATATTCATACTGTATTTGCATTGGTAGTCCGAATGTGCCCGAGTAAGAGAGAAACGAAACGAAACGTACATGCTCGTCTTCAAGCAGTCGTACCCTCTCCTCGATAATCTCCCTCATCTCTTTTCGCTTGTCTTCCGTAAACGAAAATGGCTCTAGCACGTTCTTGTCATTCACGCGAGTTAAAGTGTGAGTGCGCGCGTCACTGGCACCAACGTATACACGCACCTCTAGATAGCCTAGGCAATTCAATATAAAAACTGCACGATCCCATCTCGGACGCAACCTCGCCTTTTCTTCGGCGGCGGCAACACACATGGTGACGGCAGGATCAACCATGACATCCAGGATGGAGCGGAATCCCACGCTTGCCTCGGAGGGATCAGAGGAACCCTCGCTGAGGAGAGACGAATCATACACCTGCATAATCTCGCGCAGGAGTTGAGCGTGGTCGATGATGGAATGCGGAGGAGAGACAGATGGGTCGTTCAAGTCCTGCAGGGTGCGCGCGTGAGCCAAGGAGAAGAGTTGGGGACAGCAAGCCACGAACTAGGGGTATACGATGCAAGGCACGACCTTGGGCCTCTATCGAGTCGAAGAAAACTTTGTAGCTGACGCTCGTTATCCTAGATCATGGTCACGCATTGTCATCAATGCATTCGACGGTGAAGAAACTTACTCTTGGAGCGTCTGGGAAAGTAAAGACTGGTCACCGATCGTCCGTTGCATCGTGAGCATGTAGTATTGTAAAAGATTGGCGACCTTGTACGATAAAATACTGCTCTCTTGCGCGCGTACGGTTTGTAACACTCGAACCTGCAATGGAGTCTGTCAGTCCCACCCGCGAGCGACACCACACTTGATTGCGTGCATTGAATGCTTGCCCACCTTGAGTGGCACACAAAGCTTGACCACGGAAGAATCCAGCAAATCTTTCACCCATTCCTCCTCGTCACTCCCATTAACTGTCCGTACGGCGCCAACCGTGCGCGCCTGACCACTCAAACCGAACAGACTTTCCAAAAACTCGCATTCTGCAGCTATCGCTTGGTGAACCCATGCAACCATGTCACCGGTATATCGAATGGGATCGTGTGCGTGGAGTTCGATTGGTCGCGGCAATCCAGACGGTCCGCCGCGGGTTAGCGCATCGAGGAAGAGCGCGAGGAGCGTGCTCTGCCTCGCCTCTGCGAGAAACGTGAGAGTATCGCTGGAAAATTTGATCGGTAGGTATCCGGGAATAACTATACAAAATACCTACGACAGTAATTCGGGTCGCTCTGAGAGTCGGCGGATGGCTTCACACATGACCGACGTGACTTCAAGTTGACTTTCCCTTCCTATCCGACGGAGTTCAAACGTCAACCAGCGGTGGATCTTGTCGTAACCTTGCTCGAGATACGAAAACGTCGTTGCCATTACATCCATGCTGTGAAATAGATCGTTTTGAAATCGCAAACGGCATTGTATTGAAAAAAAGAGCCTACCCTGCCTTGGTCGGACCGTCCTCTCCAGACATGAGCACTCTACATTCGCTTCGAATTCGCTCCGTCTTGTTCATTGCCGAGAAGAAACGCGGAACAAGTGACATCTCGCGAGAGGTGATCGCTTCAATTTCGTCCTCGTTGAGCGTGAAACGGTCGAGGAATAACAGTATGATTGACTTTTGTGTTTCCACTTGCTGCCTTGGAGATGAACGGCCATTCCATTTGAGCATATAGCTCGCCCGACGAGATCAAACGCATACCTCTCGTATCTTAGGCTCTCTGCTTGCTCGAGCAACGACCGGCTCGCGTCTTCCGTCAGCTTGAGCTGCGTTTCAGCCTCGTCACAATGCTGTCGCATCTCTACGACGATGTTTTGTAGAGCATCGAGCTTCTGGTGATAGGCAGGGAATATCACTGTATGTTATCAGCCGGATGGGAAAGGGAAAACTATGGGCGTACTTGATCGACCTCCCCGAACGCTTTCAAGAAGTGATGACTGCCTTCCGCTAGCTTGTTTTCGAGATCTTGCTGGAGGTTTTTGCGCGCACGCGAAGCGGTTTCGTTTGGGACGTCTACGTGCCCCGATGGGCCCTCTCTTGGTGTAGTTCCTTCAGAGTCCAAGTCGCTCCAGCCGTCGCCGTCATCATCGTCATGGGCGTTTTGGTCCGCATTCTGAGTCTGGGTAGCGACGGAAGCGGACGGTATACTGTATATTTGCGAGAGCGTTTGTAGTGCTTCCGTCGTTGCTGGATCCGTAAACGTGGTTCCCAGTATTTTGCGCAAGCGGAGGGTTATCGGGTTGCGAGCGGCGGGTGTTGAAGAGATGGCATGTTGAGTTGGTGTGGTTGGTGACACGGCAAGCGACATCAAGGGAACTTGAGCTCGAAAGCGCGTTTGTCTCGCACTCACACGACTCGGCGCTGCCGTCTCACTGGCATTGAATGGCCCTTAGACTAAGACCTGTGATCGTATTTCAAGATAAAAGTTATTTTAGAACTGAGCAGTTGGTCTCAATCACTGGATATGACGTGTTATCAGGACATGGTCTGCGTCAAGATCTGGTTCTTTGTTCCATCGGCGAGGTACCAGTGACATTACAATCAACCGATCTCGAAATTTGACTTTTAACGCTCCCGTTTGGTCCATCAATTAAACCACCATGCCACAAAATGACATATGAATTTCGTAAAATATATCATCCGCCCACCATACACACCAAGATTCTGACACCGACCATCTTAGCCTCACGAATATTCAGGGGGTGCCTCAGATTGAAACCCAAGCGGATACTGGTCTGGGTCGTGCAGATCGCGGAGACGAGCGACTTCGTCCCTTAGCAGTTCGACCCGCTCCAACAGTGCATCATTATTACCAGACGACGGAGGAACGGGCGAGGAAAATGCGGTCGTGGAAGTGTACGGAATCGATGGACGCGGCGTCGTACTGGATAAATCTGTTTTACTCCTTGATGTAGGCTAACACATAAGGTTGAGACGACCAGAGCGAGGAAATAAAATGGCACGCTGGTAGGCTTACCTCTGTTGCGAGGAACCCCATGAGGGTGTCTGGGTACGTCGATGACGTAGTATCTGCGAGAGGCGCCTGGGCCACTTCATGGGATAGAATAAATGGTTCCACCACTGGCGGAGCCCATTCTTCCATTGGAGAATTTGGAGGTTGACCGCCATTACGTTTCTTATGTCTCCTATAACATAAGAGTGATGTAGCCACGAGGACGACAGCAGCGACTCCGCCCACTATACCACCAACGATAGCGCCATTATTTGGTCTTGAGGATGTCGCTGTCCCGGACGTGGTTGGCGATGACGACGAAGTGGAAGATGGCGAGACAGATGAAGAGACAGAAACCGATGCATCCATACTAGCAGAACACCCATAAGAACGGCACCAATCGAGACGGAGGACGAGACGGAGGACGTACGTGTAAATGAAATAGTCAAACAACATCAACACTTGGTTCCCTGAGTTGACTGGTTGTATCATCATATTGTGTTCGCTGAGGTCCATTGACTGATTGACATAGACAGGCACGTTGTATTGAAAGTCGGTGGATGACGATGGGGTATGTGTATACCTGCCCACTGTGACCTGGTCCAGCACAAAGTCTAAATCCGTGAATGTAGTGGCACCGGTAACATTGTTTGCAGTGATGAAGAATATGTACAAGGCATTTCCTGCAGAAGCAGATATGCTTGCATCAGAACAATTCAAGATTAAGAGATGGGAACCTTGCCTGTAAACGTGAATTCGATTGCTTGTGTATAACCGTTACTCGGAGCAAAGGTGGAATCGTGCCATGTGCCGTTGTACGCCAGCGTCGGATCTGGCTTCACGAGACATGTGGTACAATCACCGCCAATATTCCACACTGAGTTAGTGGGCAAGTACTGGGGCACCACGGCATCGTCGACGGTCACATTTTGAAGCGTAGCGAGGGCGAAGCCGGCAAACAAAAGAAAGTACACCCCGACCTGTCCAGAGTGACTAAGGTGTATCATGGGAGAGCCTGGATAAGAATCGAACGGAGTGGTACTCACGCATTTTTTGGCTGTAGTCACGTTGACGGCGCTTGAGCGCTGAGCCAGTGTTAAGGTTACTGTATGGCAGTGTAAGCCGACTATTAATATACCTTCACACAGCTTTTCTGATGCCGTGTTATGCATGTAATGTTTTGTCCACGTTTACTGTCCTTTTCACGTGACTTGTCACCCGTGAGAAATAATGTTAAAGAACTTGCCTCACCTTCGGCGCTCTCTAACTCCCCAACACCTCCTTGGAATTTGTCGGAAACAGTACCGTTCGACTCAGACAGGTCAGGTGCATCCATCCGTGAGGGACCGAATAGCGAATTCGACGTCTTGAACTTTCGGAATTTCGGGATCTCGGGATTCACTGATAAGGTATGTCTGGGCCCTTCTGCTGCTGTCCAGGGCTTGAAACAGTGTCGTAGGCATGCCGCAGGGTCAGAAAACCAGTACTGACATCCAATGGGCGACTGTGCGCCTCTCAAAGTTCCTGGATCACGAAAGAATTGGGATGTGTCTCAATCTCTCGACTCGTACTGTTCAGCGAGTTCTTTCTCACTTTCATGCGACTGGAACAATCCCGAATAACCAGGGGGAGGAAGAAATGGAAAAAAAGGTCAGAAGCAAACACCTTCGTGATATCGATGTCGAGGTAAGCATTCCATATTTTTTGTGCCGCTGTTGTTTGAGGCCTTGCCTTCCTGCCCATGCAGTTCCTTTTGGGTACTGTACAGAAGACGCCAGATTTATATTTGGATGAACTCCGTGAGATCTTGGCCCAAAATTGCGGAGTCAATGTCTCGCTTTCGTCTGTCTGGCGCACGCTTCGCAGTGCCGGATTTACCATGAAAAAGGTTCGTCTCAAGTCAGTTATATACACAACAACTGCGCTTAGGTTGTTTAGATTTCGCGGGTTGCAGTAGAAAGATCTGCATCCAAACGACTGGAATATCTTGCTCGCATTGGCCAGTATGAAGCTGGGCAGCTTGTATTCGTGGATGAAAGCTCTGTTGATCGTCGCACAACATACCGCGGCCGTGCTTGGTCAATCAAAGGGACCAAGGCTCAACGCAAAGCCTTTTTTGTGCGCGGTCGGCGGTAAGTTGGTGTCGTAATTGTATTCTGATCAACTAACTGTTTTATAGCTTCTCAGTTCTCCCAGCGCTCTCGCTTCATGATGGGATCTTGCATTGCAGCATAGTCGAAGGATCATTTTGCACGGACTCGTTCATGACATTCATCGAACGACTTCTGGACAACATGGAACCATTTCCGGCACCAAATTCCGTTATTGTCATGGACAACTGCCAGATCCACAAGCATCCCAAGATCATGGAACTCATTGAGTCCAAGTACGATTCATTTTATTGTTTGATCCTGTGCTAATGTCAATTTAGAGGAATGCGCTGCGAATTCTTACCACCATACTCTCCCGATTTCAATCCGATCGAATTTGCATTCTCAGCAATGAAATATCATCTCCGTCGCAACGGAGAATACACTCGATTGGCGATGACAGATATGTCGGATCAGGACATTTATATTACGTTGCTGGAAGCATTGTACTCGATTACACCTCAGGACTCGTACGGCTGGTTCTCTCACTGTGGATATGTCTAGGGTAGCATAGCATGTTGTTGTTACTACTATGTGATGTTTCGTTTTGTTGCGAGAATGGATAGATTGAGAGATTACATACGGTTACGGATAAACAGTGCTACTGTCGCCTGTACTATGTAAAATCAACAATGGCTCCCTGGACACTTTCCCCAAACTCGTCAAGGTCCGTCTGGCGAATAACCGACTCAATTCAAGGCTGGGCCCACGCATAGCCTCACAGAACATGAGGCCGCCTGCATAAAAGCTGCATGGTATGTTGCTGCATCCTCGAGCTTCGACGTTCACCGTTCGACTCCATGTCTCCCAGGAAACGGAAGAAACCTGCCAATCCAGTACAGGCTACTACTGACGGTGAACATATGTACTACCTTCTAGTACTGTCTATTGATGCTGATGCATGTGCTAACAGCCAAACGAGGAGCATGCTTAGCTTGTCGCACACGCAAAGTACGCTGCGATTTCGCACCTGGTGCCATTGCATGTAAAAAATGCATTGCGGGTGGTCAATCTGCAGACTGTGTCATTCAAGAGAGCCGTACTCGTTCACGTGGAAACAGCGCCCCCCCTCTCGACATTAGCCAACCTACTGGGCCTAGCAGAAATCGACGAGGCAGCCATTCTCAGATTCAGCAAAGTACGACTACTCCTCAAGGTTCAGAGCTTGTACGCCAGTCAAGGCCCCCTCCGTCCACAGACTCTGCTCGATCCAGCAAACGCCAGTCGCAGCCCCCTCCATCCACAGACTCTTCTCGATCCAGAAAACGCCAGCGTTCGGGTTCATCTCTCCACGAGCCTGTCCGCTCAGCCAACCTTGTATCTGTTCCTGAGGTTGATGAATCAATACTCGACGAGCTCGAGTCTCTACCTCCACCGTTGTCCGAGTTCTATTATCACTTTACTGTTGATCACATGGACGACCATGATGCTGGTACCGATTCAGGTACGAACTCGGATGCAAAAGAATTTCTCAGTAATGTGCATCATGGAGACGATAACGAGCCAGAGCCATCAGGGATAGAGAGCAGTGGTGAAGATTGCGACTTGAATGTAGAGGATGAGTCATCAGATGATGAATTGCTGGCTACGCTTCGACGTCGACTTCCTAGTACTAAGCTGCCAGTGAAGAGGATGCCGGCTCAACGGACGCAACCCACAAAATCGAAAGGAAAGGGAAGGTATACTCCAGCAACAATGCCTGCAAGCTCAAACGATCTAGATCATCCAAGGACATGTGGTGTGTCATCAAGTTAGTATCTTGTATCCGATCGTCTTACAATCTATCCGCTAGTATTCAAGATTCAATGCTGCATCCAGCGATCTCAAGGCTCAAAGGTTTCAAGCATCCCATTTGCTATACTGTCATCTATCTCGCTTGAAGACCTTCGTGAGGTAGTTGCAGAAAAGCTGAACCGGCATGCTCGACATGTCCAGTTGCAATATAGGCTGGAATCTGATAAGGCAAAGGCTCTCTTTACGTCTATACAGTCAGACGAAGAGTTGGAGATGTTCAAGGATCGTATGCGGCCACTTATCGTGCCTCAGTACCTCCCCAGTGGCAATTTATCGACTCGACCACTCAAGCCCGTTCATGTGGTCTTTGAGGATTCAGGGAATGATGATCCAGTTGGGCCACCTGCTCATGGGTCCGTCGCAAACACTCATAAAGCAGTACGTGTACACACAAGTAATTTCATGTCGCTCACATATTTTCAGGATACAAAGGGGATTGGGAAAAATGGATCTTCGTCAAAACAGACTCGGACACCATTGAACAATGAGTTGGGTGGGGCTGATGTTCAACAGCAGAATCATATTGAAGCACTCCACGAGCGATACCGGTGCGAGACTCATTCATCAAAGGGACCAGATGTCTACTGCTATCGTGCCAAGAATTCGACTGACTGTTATGCCTTGACGCACAATCATATTGCTGCGTGGGCACTGCAGATCGTATGTGCATTCCATGATTCCATTTTCGACATGCTACTAACCTTTATACACAAATTAGATGCGAAAGACTGCAACAGTCGATGAAAAACCCCTTAGTTTACTCTCATTGACAAAGAGGTCAAAGTTACAAGACAGGCCCGAAGTGGCTGCCGGTCACACGATGCAGCCTGTGCCTGTGGCCCCACCTACTATGCCTGTGCCATACGCATATCCTCCCCCTCCTGTGATCGTTATGCCACCTGCTGCACCATGGGGCATGCAACATGGTTACCCTGGATGTCTGCCACCTGCCCACACCACTGCTCGACATAGTACATCACACCCTGCCACACTGTCTCTCCCCACTACACCATCTCTCCTCACAGTGGACCTACCAAACGAGAATCTGCCAGAGACAGTGCCGTTTCCTGACATTATACGCTGGTTCTCGTTTCTTGATCAACGCTTACGGCGTGATCCACGTGTCAATGTTTCCGTGGACTTCTCTGCTTTTGGGCCTGTCTTACAAGCAAAAGGGTTCCTTGACATTGCACAACTCTCAGGCAACTATGTCTCAGTGGAGAATCTTCAGGCATGGTTGGGGGTGGAGGTTGGGACTGCTCTCGTCATCAGGTCATATGTGGACTTGGACATACAGGCCGTAAATGCAGGGAAGCATGTCTTACCTACTGACAAGTAGTACCATTGTGGACATTGCTCTAACTCTGTCTTTTCAATACATCATACATTGTGTTTGCGTTTTTAGGGACATCCAAGTCAGGGTGGTTGTGTCCTTGGCCATTGGATGACGTAGTGTTGTTGATGGCACCATGTCATTGATGAAACTGCATCAACAGTCACCCTTATGGTTTGTTGGACAACATGTTGTTGTCATCATGGTGAGTAGGGTGTTGGGGCATTCATCTTGTCCCCAACCCTCTCCTCATTGTCATTGTGGTGTCATCAATGGTGCTGGGCCATCAATGACATTTCGTTGTCTTCCATTGCCCAGTGCCCCCATGTGTGATAGTGACATCATGATGTCATTTTCGTTGTTACTATCTGGGTCAACAACAAGTACTTGAGCTCCTATCTGAGATACTGACACATCTCCCACTCCATCTGGTCGATCTCGCACAGCTAGAACATCCCTGCACAACGATGGACCACAACTTGCTGGAGTAGGTGTCATCACAGATGAGAAGAGAAAAAAGTTTCACAGTGAGACACCACATGTGATCAAGTGTGGGATGCATTGGCCGAACTCTTCCACACACATGTCAGACTCCCAAACCATGACCAAGCATCAGCGTGAGGGATGAGACAAGGATACCCTTGCCATAGTACCTTGTTAGCAAATCCCGAGATCCCGAAATTCCGAAAATTCAAAACATCGAATTTGCTATTCGGTCCCTCACAGATGGATGTGCCTAACCTGTCCGAGTCGAATGGTGTCGTTTCCGACAAATTCCAAGGAGGTGTTGGGGAGTTAGAGAGCGCTGAAGTGAGGCAAGTTCTTTGACATTATTTCTCACGGGTGACAAGTCACGTGAAAAGGACAGTAATTTTAAACCTTTGCCAGTGGTGGGATCTGCGGCGACAATGAACTGCTGGGACTTGTATTTTGCCATACTGGACACTGAACACGTGGAAGCTAGTTATGATCAATGGAAATGATGGGGTGGTCATACGGATACGTCCAGGCAGGATAGTTATCAGCTTGGGATCCGTAAACTATCCGTGGGCCCAAGCGAGATGTCTGTGAGCTTGGGGTGTGTGAGGTGTCGAAGAAAAGGAACCCTTGTGGCACTAGGTTCATATAGTCCAATGAGACGAAGGTTAGGAGAAATCGAACCAACAGAGGTAGGCGCGTTCAAGAGTGAGTGCTTGAATACAATCTGCGGCCAAACCAGATGAACCATACAGGCAAGGGAGAGCTCGCACACGATGCGTGTAACCCAGAATGATATTCCACTCAGTTTACTCAAGGGGTTTTTTGAGCGAGTGGACCTGAACAAAGTTAGCATCAGTCATCCATCATCATCGCTTGTACATGATAAAACCCATAATGACGCTTGAACATCTGCATGATGGTAAACAGATTGTTGATGGGTCGCACAAACAACGATCGGGCTCGCATTAGTACAATTCAGAAATTTACAGTGGATGACAAGTCAGAGGTGTGCCATACTGTGGATGGCCGGGGAGATCGTGTCCGGGGAGATGCAGCGGGCTCCAATCATGATGGGGAACACACTTGAATGTATAGGTCAAAGAATACCCTACATAGAATCAGGTGGGGATGGGAGAAGAGAAGTGCATGGCAAGTTCGACATTAGACCTCAACAGCATGGCTGTCCTGTAACATCCGCTTCATCTCGCTGAAATCCACAGTATTAACATATCTAACAGGGTGGGTTAGCAAGATGACAACGATGAGTAGTATCACGTCAAGGTCATACCTAGTGTCTTCATATTCTATATCAAACCAATGGCCGTCCAAAGTTATCTCAATGGATGAGACATGGTAGAAAAGATCAGCCTCAACAGACATAAATCGCTGGCCCAGGAGGGAAGCTGGAGTGGCCAACAAGTTATTGGCCGCGTCTTCAGTGATAGGGCAGAGGTCACTTGTGCGTGGCTGATGAACGTCAGGTAGAGAGAAAGTAGAGACAAGGGGACGAAAGTGTTCTTGCTGTGGCATTGGATCCCTGGGCCTCCGCTCCAACCTATTTCTGGGGATGAGTACAATGATTGGACAAAAGAATGATGACGCACCTGAGCTCATTTGTCCTCACATGAATTTCGTACGTCATATGGTCAGGAAGCTCCTTCGTAGCATCGAGTTGCAAGAGAAGGAGGGTATGCGCAGCAAAACAAATCAAAAGATGACTAGTCTGACGCGTGAGCTGGAAACCTCAAGTCTACAGCAAAAACCTACTCGTTGATGGTGTCAGCAGGGCTCGCGAGTATTTGTTCCATCACACTCTCACACTCCCTGCGTTCCTCAACATGTCTTCCATTCATAACACGTTGATATGCAAGCGCCAGTTCAGGACTGCCTCGAACAGCTGATGCATGCTCTTGGAATGTAGACAAGTACCGGTTTCTTTGAACCGCAATTTCTTCGGCGATACTGCTTCCGAGTCTGCTGGGTGAGCGAGGTGTACTGGCCCGTGATGAGGCCTTGAGGGTTTAGGCTGGTTGCTGGTAGATGCACGAGGCATGGTGACAAACAGACCGCGTGATGTTGTGGTGCAAAGCGAATCTGCTATACTGACTACTTCGGCAGGGTTAGAGGGCAGGTTGCAAGCAAAAGTGTGACGGAGGGTTGTCACTTACAAGGAACATGGAAAACTTACAACTACACATCTCGGGGCTGATACAAATCAAAAACAACACCAATATCAAAGCATATGCCCAATCACGGACGTATCCATCAAATCCAACACCCTCCTCGCCCACTCCGCCGCATCCTTGTCGTCCTCCGAGTTGATTTGGTGTCTCGCAGTCCCCATGCCGGTGCCGACGCCCAAGCCCACACCGAGGCTTCCCCCGCCCAGCCGCCCAGCGCTCCCCAGACCCCCTGGACTCACGCTCACGTCCGTACCTGTCCAGTCACACAAATGCCTCAACGTCGAGACGAACCCCGCATCAACGAGTTCTTGTCGTCGTCTCGGATTGCTCGTCAGCAGATTGAACACGCACTGTACGAGCGGAGAGCGGATACCCGATTTCCCGTCCGCCATGCACAAGTGCACGAGATCGAGAATGGGTGGGTGGGTGAAAATGATGTCTTGCTGTTCGCGCGTACCGTTGGAGAGGTTGCCGAGAAAGTAAGCGGTCTAAGAAGCGGGGCAGAGATCATGTGAGTGGAACGTGGTAGTGGGACAGTTCTTACCTCGCGCGTCACAGGTTCGTTAGAAGAGTCGAGTCCAGCGGAGATGCAGGCTGCAACAAGGTCCTCCCCCATCGAGTCGAAAATGAGGACGATGCCTTCTTCATCCTCGGCGAGGTTTCGAAGAATGCATAACGCTTGTTCTTGTATCTGAGGGTCTACATCGTTGACAAGTCTGTTGAAAACGGTGATGTGAGAAAGCTTCATGCAAAGGAGCCAAAGACATACTCGGCGAGGTGAGTCCATCCAAGGTGTGTCATGACCATTTGTTTCGTTGCAAGGCTACTCTTGCATAACAAATTCTTCAGTCCCCATAGCGCACCCATTCGAATTTCTTGATCTTCGACATTAAAAAGCCGCATTAACCGCGGAAGTAAGCCGTCCGCGAGCATGACCTCGTTGTTTCTTCTCCTTAGTAGACTCCTAGGAATTTACAATGCAAGACTCACAGGTCTCAGAGGCGAGAAATCGTTCACGAGATTGCATACCACCGCTAACGCTGCAAAGATAACTCTTGGATCTTCGTCCTCCTTTTTAAATACCTGGTACAAAGCTAACCCAGCTCCACTGTCGGTGAGGTTTGTTCGTATTATCGCCGCATCACGGCTGAGTGCCCGAATGCATTGACAGGCTGCCACACGCACTCCTACGCTTTTTTGCGCAAGACATGCACGTAAAAGAGGTATCAGCTGGATGTTGTCAGCTAGATCTCGTTTGATGACTCTGTCAAAGAGTGCAATTGACGCTATCGTCATGAGTGCTGCCTGTGCGATGAACCAAGAGGGTGAGGATAAACGATGGGAAAGCTAAAGGGTATGCCCAAACCTCTCGGAGGATGACTCTGCTCTCAGACTCGTCGATGTCCCAGTCTGAAGGTGTGTCAAGGGGAGTGATGGATTTGACAAGAGCTGCTACGTTCGCCAGGACTCCTCGGTCATATACTTCTAGACAGAGATCCTTTTCGTCTCTGACTAGCAAAGCTACCGAGAATGTCTCTTTAAGAATCTTTCGTGTTAGTGGAGACAAAGTACGAACACAGGGCGTGACAGGCTTTAGTTTGGTTTTGGGGAGACTCCGAGGGCGAAAGTAGGATTCGATTGAGGACTTGAATGACCGTGAGTGCGGCAGCAGGGTCCACCGTACCTGGGTGGTTGCTTGCTTGGGCACGGATGATGTTTGTAACGCTTATTCGTATGGTGTTGAACAGAAGGTATAGATATCCAGCTCAAGGACTGACCATAATGATGCTGCGAGTTGAACATCCGTGATACGGATCTTGGTCAAGGATAAAACCGAAGCTAGAGGAGATGGGGCTAGACACAAATTGATTATCAAGCGCATATATGCCGTTATGATGCTTACTACCGTCAGCAGGCACCCTGGCCAATGCAATGGCAACGGGTGGGTTGTCCAGCGCAAGCGCAGCAAGGGCAGATAATGCAGCGTCTTGTACCTAAGCTCGAGTCAGTGTCTGAAGGCAGACTAGGGCCAAAACAACATGCCTTGAGATCCTTTTTCTGAATCATCGTGATCAAAGTTCGGATAGCCCAGGCACCGTGTCTGGTAGTGACGTGTACCACCCCGGTTCTCTCCCAACCACGCCTGCTTTTGACTTCTCGCTGGCGTTCCAAACGTGGGCACCATTCAATAACAGCGCTTCTGTGAACCTCTGTGCGGACCGCAGCTCCGATGAGCTGCGCGATAGCAACGGAAGTCTGCGCCGACAAATCGGCCAAGAGAGGCAGATACACGTCCAAGCAATCGCACTAGAAATGAAGGTATCTGTCTGTAAGTAGTATGTGCACCAGGGACTAAACGGGACCTCGAAGAGATAGCTGAGTGCGATCTTTGCGTCGGACCGAAATTGAGCAGAATATATTCGGATCGGACCAGGGGTAGGGCCAGCTACTTCGATGATGGCGCTGGCAAGCACACGCAATGCGCGTGCCAAGGCGGGTTTGAGGGAGGTGACTGTGAGAGCCTGTGGGTTGGACAAGGCACGAATGATCGCTTTGAGTGCATTTGCTCGAAGCAAGCTTGCAAGTGCTGTCTCTGAGCCTGTCGGAGAGATGAGAAAACAATGCGTGGGACTGCTTATACTTACCGTAGGATATCGAAGATATGACGTGCGCAGCCACAATACGGATGTCATCCTGTGAGCTTTGGGGTTCTCCAGAGGTGGGCGGATGGTTAAGGCAGTCTACGAGGCTTGAATTTGGGGGTCAAGGTAGATCCTGAGTGCCAGGATGAGAACGCACGAGTGAATGAAGGCGGTGTCGCGAGCAAGTGCAAGTTTTGCGGATGGATTTCCGATGACGGTGTTCTTGAGCTGCTTGAGGGACGCCGTTGTGATCTGTCGCACCGTCATGAGCCCACTCTTTGTCCACTATCAACGACATTGTGGGCGGGGACTCGTCCCTGTCGGACTTTAAATGTCACGTGGCATGCGTTCTCTTCCATGCTCTACTCTGCTCTTTCACCCTCCCAGAGCCGTCGGGAAACTATCATGACCCGTCTTAAGTCCATATCGTGAACACTGAACACGACCGTGAACAGTTTAACGGCTTTGTCTCAAACGCAACATTGTGGCGATCGCGGGGGAGGCTGTCAAGCTCGTCGTGCCGAGCTTGCGAGGAGTCATCAGGTTCTCAATAATCGCACCGCCCGCAATACCCACACTCCTTGTCGCAGGCGGTGAAATCCTTCTCACTCTCTGAATCATAACGATCGTAATACGACAACATTTGAGAAACGCTCTTGCACGTTCGTGAAGCCTTGGCCACAGCCTTGAACCTCTCTTCTCCAAATATGGGACAAAGTTCCTCGGCATACTCCTCTATCCATCCCGGCGACGGAAGACGCTGCGTAGTCTCCGATTCCCCTATGTCATCGAGATCATCAACCCGAACGATGACGAGCACGTCTGGCATGAGACATTGGAGAAAGTTGAAGATATCCTGCAGCGGGAATTCCACGTCGACGTAGAGGTATACATCGGCGTAGCGATTTGATGTGGAACTTCCCCGTCCATGTCTCCGGGCTTCGAAAAGAGCTGATCGTTCAAACATGGTCTTCCACTGTGGGATGAGACTAGGTTCGAACCAGGCACTGGTAGTGCGCGGGAGACGCAACTCGACCCGGCTTCGTTGAGCGAGCAAGCTTGTATATTCTGGCCGAAACCGTGTGTAGCTCAAGATCGCCAGCAAGGCATCTGTGAATATCGATGATCCGAGTCTTTGTCAGTCGCGATGCAAGGAGAGAGTGCCTGCAGTACCGTCTGTTTCGTGCTGTTCCCAGCCCAGTTGTACCAGCTGCTCAATTCTTTTGAGTAGAAATGCGTGTGCGCGCGTGTACGTCTCGTCGAGTTGTTTGTCGTTCAAGGGAAGCGGTGGCCTCGCAGGGGATGCTTTACTGCTTTGGCTACCATCCTCTGAGTCGTTCAAGAATCTCAAGTACGGTCCTTCCCCGCCCATTTGTGAGTGAAGTTGAAGTTGGACTGGTGATGGATGGCGCGGTGGGGGTGGGACTTGGGCGTTTAGATATCATTTCGCCCTTACTGGGGTAATTGGAACCTACATCAATGAATAGGGTTAGGGTTATAATTATAATGAATTATTTTTACGTCCTAAATTAGGACTTGCTGTGGCTTCCACGTAAAAGACGCGAACGACACAACGCTGACTCTCTCCACGTCGACCATGACGATGGCAGCGACAACCGACCAGCAAATATCTCTATCTCTCACCGTAGTACCCAGAGGGAGCTCTTCTCACCTGAACAGACCAGCCAGACAGCTCGTCCCTGCTTTCCTACAGAAGCTATATGGGTGCGTCATCTAATCTTTGCCCAGGGGCTCGTGATTTGCTCATCTACCCATTCGCCTGGCCTTCCACAGGATGGTCAACGACTCCGCCGACCAAGATCTCATAAGATGGTCTGACACAGGCGACTCCTTCTTTGGTGTGCATCTCCTCTCCAACTACGCGCCCAACTCGAGTCGCATCTAACCTCCATTCCAGTCCTCGACCAAGAACGATTCGCAAACGAAGTCCTCGGGCGCTGGTTCAAGCACAAACGATTTAGCTCCTTTGTCCGCCAACTCAACATGTACGGTTTTCACAAGATCCCCCATCTCCAACAAGGCGTTCTGCGTGCCGAGTCCGACACCGAATTTTGGAACTTTGAGCACCCCCACTTTCTGCGCGGTCAACCGGACTTGCTCTGCCTCATACAGCGGAAAAAGCCACCGGCAACGCCGGGCGACGATGTGCTTCCAACCCCTCCTGCAAATAAGGACGCGCCGGGTAATGTGGCGGTGGGACCATTGTCTACGAACCAGCTGTTGGACATCAACTCGATTGTGAATGGGATACAGGTGATTAAACGACATCAAGCAGCCATCTCAGCCGACTTGAACGAATTGAAGAGCTCGAATCAGCTTTTGTGGCAGGAGGCGATGATAGCTAGAGAGAGGCACAAGAAGCATCAGGATACCATCAATCGGATTTTGAAATTTTTGGCAGGGGTGTTTGGGCACGCTGATAACCAGATGAGAAAGGACGAGGATACGCCGCATGCTGTGGTGACGAGACAGCCTCAAAGGCTGATGATCGCGGACGGTCGGAGTGGGCAGCAGGCGGACACCAATGAGGTTGCGGAGGAAGAATCTAGGTCAAGCATGGAAAGTGCACGGTCGACGAACTCGACGGGTGGGTTTTCCTCAGACGATCTCACTATTCGTCGCGTTGACCCCAATCTCTAGATCTCTTTGGGTCATTAGATACGCCTTCCGCACAGCCTTCGGAATCATTCACTTCCCCCAGGTTTACTTCTGTTGAACCGAGCGTCACGGATGCGCCTACACCGGTTGCTACGGAGCCACATCCCGTCCATCAAGAGACTCAACCTCCGCCAATTATCCTACCGGGTAATGTGACGAATACAACATCGCTCAGGGCCTCTGTGACTACCACTACCACTCCCTCATCCTCACAACCGAACAACGACAGTATTGTACAGACAGCATTGACCTCTGTCCTTAACTCACCGTCCCAAATGCAGAAACTACTCGCGGCACTTGCGGCTCAGTCTATCTCCCCTGACGTATTTCCGTCAGCAGCTCAACCACATCCCCAGCAACATCTCATCGCTCCACCCCCATATAACAGTAACTCTCAGCAGTACGTTCCCAGTACAAGTCCAGGCCCGGGAAATATCCACCCCAATGTCAATACGTCACCACGATTACCCTCGACCTTTGACTATACGGAAAATAACGCGTTGTCACCTTTTACGCTTCCGCTTCTTGAGGGTTCTTCCGAACCTGATCCGTTCGCGCTCCAACAGCAAGATGATCGACTTCAAAAGAGCTACAAGACTACAGTGGAGATCAACAACGACGTGGACGAGTTGCAAACCAATATCCAATCGCTCATCCAGAGCCTGGGTATCGATCCCGCAACGCTGGATATATCTCCAGCAGAAACTGCCACAGGTGGGGGAGGTACATCCGTACCCGCTGGTGATATGGACATCTTCCCGCCTGTCAACCTCAGTACTGGCCAGGACTTCGACTTCGACTCGTTCTTGATGGACATGCCCCGCGCGAACGAAGAGGATGGTGACCTTGACAAGTTGGCGGAGAAGCTGGACCCATCGACCAAGGTTCCGGATCCGTCCAAGATTGGGTGCGCGTCTTCGCAGCAATTACATGCCTTCTTGGACGAAGTAGCGTCGCAAGATGGAAGTGAGAGTGCGGGGGCGGGTGTACCTGAGCTACATGGGTCGCAAGCGTTCAAGGTTCCCTCTGGAGCTGCGAGTGGTGGGCCAGGGGCTGTCGCTGGTATAGGTGCGAGTATAGGCGCAGGCTCGGGGACACGTGGACGGAAGCGCAAGTCGGATGTGATGCTAGATGGCACGCATACACACGCGCCACAAGAAGCACAAGGTGTGACACCGATGTCGACGGGGACCTCTACATCTTCGACAATAGGCAACAAAAGCAAACGCAAGAGATAAACGCAACAAGATATATACCGGATTGCGCGGCGAATACCTACCGTCCGTTGAATTTGTAGCAAAAAGGTCAGGCAAGGTGGGAGGGCGGGAGCCGTGGCCGTTGACGCTTGTGTGTATGTGGCTTTGCGATGAGTGGTACTCCAGCGAATGATTTTTTTCTGCTATTAGTGTACTGTCCTAGTATTTGTAGGTTATTTCGTCCAGTTGGTCGTATAGATAGAATATACACGAGCTAGCATTTTGACTAGTCCGTCGGTCCGTGACATTGTGACATCACCACATGATGCGTCTCCATTGACATCGACCAAGACGCGCACTTTACCAGCTGAGCGCTTGACGTCCGAGTCTGACCGTTTGACTTGGATGTCAAGCGCTCAGCTGGCAGTGGATGGAAACGATAACACCGCCCGCCCTACTCCATAAGCGGAGCACTGAGTCATGCCCGGGTGTGCCCACCAACCAAATCCGCTCAGCGGTGGCGAAACCACGTCTTTCGCCGCAGCACTATGTGGGACGCTGGTATCGGTGTCCCGATGACCAAAGTTCCCGTCAACGTTGCGACGTTCGTATCATATGTCTTGCCTCCTCTGCTTCTCTACTTCACTATGGCGGTACTGGTTATCACACCGCAGACGCGGGCTCTCCGAGTGGCATGCTGGCCGGTTGTCACATTGCTGGCATGGCGTGCAACATTTGGCCTAGATATGACGCCAATCAACTCTGAGGAAACCCAGGTCGAGTTGGCAGTGAGTAGCTCTTTCATACGCATCGTGGATCAGAGACTTGAATAATAATTTGTTCAATGCTAGATCCCGATGCTCGTCATCGTTACTCGTGCACTCTATTGGGCACTCGTAAAGGAGCCGCTCGTGAGGCAGCTCCGCCCTGTGAATAGTACCCCATCCACTCTCATGGACGCCTTCGATCTTGTTTCCAACTTGCGCGGCTACGGTTGGGATTGGTCACGCGGATTGTACGTTCCGCGCGAGAACCGTCCGTCCGACCGGATCGGATTCGTCTCCCATGTCATCCTATCCGCGGTTGTCCATGCGTTCCTCTTGGGCACATTTTCCAGGGCGCTCCAATCATTTTCCCCAGTTGGACTCGGCTCTTTTGTGGGCGGGTCTATTTTCGACGAAACCCTACCTTTCCACGTGCGATACTTCCGATCAAGCCTCATATGCATCACGGGGGGCATTGCAGCCTACTCATCCCTTCAGATGAATCACGATCTGTGTACCCTCGTGGGCGTCCTTTTCCTTGGGCAAGATCCAGCTCAATGGCCCCCCTCCTTGGACGCCCCGTGGCGCGCCACGTCCTTGGCTGACTTTTGGGGACGCAGGTGGCACCAGATGCTTCGCCACCTATTCCTCGTTCAAGGTGGTTACCCACTCGGATTTCTCTTTGGCCGCGCAGGTATCGCGATCGGTGCATTCCTCTCCTCGGCGGTGTTCCACCATATCTTGTTGCATTCGCTCAACCGCACGAGTCGACTCTGGTGGATGCTCGCTGGGTTTGGCATGATGGGCCCTGGGATTCTCGCCGAGCGGGCGTTTGAGCGATGGACGGGAAGAAAGGTGGGTGGGTTTGCGGGATGGGTGTGGACGATGGCGTGGCTTGTTTTGTGGGGCAATTGGATCATGGACGGGTTTGTGCGCGCGGCGCTGTTCAGGTCTACCAGCGCTTGGGTGGATGTCGTGCCGGTCTTGCCGACGTGGGTGGAACGTACGGTGATGGGTTTGGATACCTGGTTGCATGCGGTATAGTTCAGGGATGACCCTCCTTTTTTGTAGGCGCTACAACATCAATCTAGATTC
>JBBPTD010000265.1:0-35784 GCA_038093895.1 Boletus aff. mottiae | reverse complement strand
CATTGTTGAGTGTCCAGTATTCCGGATAAAGGTGGATGGAGAAAGATGGTGGATCGGACTCGTACTTGTCTAGTAATTCTTCTGCGGAGCGCGTGATATTGTAGCCCGTCATGTTTGCGTCCAAGTCGTCGTCGTCGTCGTCGTCGTGGATGGTGAGCGTTGCAAAGAACGAACGCGTGCATTTCATGGACTACATCCGTATTACATAATCATGTAGATGGTTTGTCGTGGTCGTGCCCTTGCACAATCTCTCTCCAACTCGATTGACGCTTCGCAACGCGTTTCGGGTTCACTCACACGGTTCGCGGGTTCATCGGGTGGCTCTGGTGGCACAGGTGACTGAGGTGAGTCATCTGGGTCGTTTATGGATCGTTATCGGTGCTGACTGGATTCGTCCGTAGTGAACCCCTCACCTCACCCAACTTCATAATTAGCAATGGAAATACTTGAAATTTCATCTTGAGATGGTTGGAATATATATCATGTCATAGCGGGCTCAGCACTGGTGCGTGATGACGGATTACATAAATGCCTCGTTAAATTGACCGTCGGACTTGGAGTGATTTACGCGAAGGAGACACCCCAGTTTCAACTTGGAAGATCCGTCGATCACAACGGAGGTAATATATACTCTGTTCAAGTTCGTTTTCGTTTTCGTTTTCTAACCTGCTCCACGACTGTCGGAGGCGTTCAAACGATCATATGTGTTTCAGACTCATCCGAGCTCTACTAAAACCGTGAGGCCGTGCGGGGCTTTCAATCCCAACATCACCATCTCGCTATGCGCTTGAATTGTGTTCTCGTCTCCAGTTTCTTGTTCGTTTCTGCGGTTCTCGCGGGCAATCACCAACCCCCGTCTCTTGACCGTTTCGAGAAGCCTATCAATCACATCAACTGGGCTGGTGCTCTGTGGATGGCGCGTTTCCTCTTGTTCATGTATTACTTGGTCTCATCCTGCCTTGTTCCGACAGGGAAAGGCTAACGGACACGTTGCCAGCTACGTTGCCGGCACGTTCGTGGTCCCCATTATTGCTGTCAGTGACGGTGACTCGGCTTTCGATATCGTAGTCGGTATCATCGGCCGCAAGTGCGCGAATTTTGTCCTCTCAGTCGGAGTCTCTGTGACGGTAACCGGAAATGGGGTCTCTTACCAGGGTGATGTGACATTAAACCATGCATCAGCAATCCACTCATTCTTTTATGCATAGCTTCGGTCCAGGGGTTCAAACGGCGTCTCGTTAATCCCTCGTTTCCCATCTCCGCTGGAAATCGGATGAGAGCCAGTGCCAGGGTGACATCCCAATCATCTGGTCGCATCACACTCGAGAATCTCGATGCTGACGTAACCTGGAATATGGATGTCACCGGTGAAGCTTTGAACTGCAGACGCGATGTGGCGGTGTGGTTCACTCAAACAAATCCGCGTAACGTCCCCGCCCCTTTTTCCATCTTCCAATTAGTGGCCTTTTCGGATATCAGCATCGATTCTACAAGCACGGTGGCGCCTCCCGACCTCGTCGCCGGTGACATTCACCTGCCAGGGCGTGTCATGCCAGCGACATATACCTATGTCTATGGACGTTACGTCGTCATCATTCGTATCCCGTAATACTAGAACATTAGCTGGTTGGCTGGTTCGTTTGTATACTTTCGTGTTTTCCCTCGGTGACTGGTGCAAATCATTTTCCTTGGCGTGGTAAGCAACGAGCGAGCGCAGATGTAGGCAGTTGGTCGGCATCCTTGATGGAAATCTCATTCGCCGAGGTATTCATGTATTGCCTCTGATCCTCCCGATCCCCGTCATCCCCGCACTACCCTTGAGCATACTCCTCGGTGTCCAGCACTACGTGCCAAATCCCAGCCACGACTAACGACGCTGAAAACGACGCGCTCTCCGTGTGCCAATGTTCGTCATCACACCATCGTAGTGAACGAGTGTTTGGCGCGTACCTTGATCGATCGCCAAGCACCTCAAGGCCTCATTCTTGGTCCGTCGTGCTTCACCACGTCCGCTTCACCTTGCTTGCGCAGTCCAAGGAGCACGTTGCACGCGCTTCGCCTTCGTCGATAACTACATCGATAACAATCGTTCATGGCTTCCGTCCTCTCCTGTACGACGGTACTGCTCCATCGATTCCAAGTTCCGTCACGGTAGCACGCGTTGTCGAAAAAAAATTCACGTCGTCTCATCCGTCCTTCACCACACTTTCCGTCGCACCGCACGACTCTCAGCGTCAATCGTTCGTTTTCAAACAGAGGCAGTGCCACTGCACTGACCGCCCGCTGCCACAGCCTCCTCTCATCGATCGATTGCTATCCGCCTTTTCCGCCTCTCTCCGCAGCGTGTCTGTCCGTCTTGCGTCTGTCTCTACGCTCTCAACCGTCGTTCGATAGCTGTCATCGTTTCGCATGCTTCCTCCGTCTGCGCTATGCAGACCTCGCTGTTTCGCTGCGACATGAATCGAGTAGAACACCGTATGCGTCGTCGCTCTTGCTCCACCGTCTCTCGGCTGTCGAACAGCTCAATCAACTACCTCCGCATCGTCGTGTGGCGACGTTAAGTCAGCGTCTTGAATGCCTCATTTCAATTACCTCCCTGCTGCTGCACTGTCGTCCGGATTTCGGTCCGCCGTTGCTCATGTGACTCTCAGGAGTCTCCTGTCCGGCGTTCGCCGTGCTTCGTCGCTCCATCACGACGTCACGTCGTTTCTTCTCCTCTCATCCTCAGTGTTCACCACCATGGCCAGCCTTTGCAACGTGACCGGAATCATTGGCGTTCGAAACGGACATGCGTTTCAGTATGCCCCTGGAGGGCAGTTCTGGAAGCACGACGGTTTCCTTCCTCTGCGAAACCAAGATGTTGAG
Source organism: Boletus aff. mottiae (assembly GCA_038093895.1). Classification (NCBI taxonomy): domain Eukaryota; kingdom Fungi; phylum Basidiomycota; class Agaricomycetes; order Boletales; family Boletaceae; genus Boletus; species Boletus aff. mottiae. The sequence goes on along the minus strand of JBBPTD010000265.1, from coordinate 32,919 downwards.
GTTGACGTCTTCACGTTCGTTCATTAAAGAGAATGCTATTTGTGCACTTCAACGGAATTTGTCCGTCGAAAAAGGTTTTGTACACAACGCTCGCGTACGTGTGGCGGCAGTACATCACCGATTCGTCGAAGTTCAGTTTCCGGACGATCCGAATCACAGTACACACTGCATCCCCCGCATCTCCTTCAATTTCTCGCCTCCCGGTTCCGATTGGACAGTGACTCGCAAACAATTTCCTCTCCGTCTCGCATACGCTACCACTTTCAATGGCTGTCAAGATCTTACACTCGACCGTTCTGTCCTTGATCTACGCATTGATCCTTTTGCGCACGGACAGCTGTACACCGCCCTTTCCCGTGTCCGGCAACGCACGCACACTATGGCTCTATTTTCCGAATTAAATGAAGAGAAAACATGTGCTAACGTAGTGTACAAAAAACTTTTACTGTAAATTATTGCCTTCAATCACAAGTTGCGTTTCACACGTCTGAAGGGTTCGCTTCGCTTGTTATAATTAAAAAAACATTTACGGATACAGGCATTGCAAGGGGGAAGCTGGGGAGACTCGCAAGATAAACATTTGGGATGGGGTGGTGTGCTGTGCAAGCTGGGAAAGGTGATTGAGAGATCTTGCAAGCAGTCCAATCATCAATGGAGGGGAGGCAATAATGTTGGGGGGACGATCATATTGCAAGGGTGCAGGGGGCGATATTGAAGAGAGCAGTGGATGGGCGAGGATGTGCAGGAATGTCACTCAAGCGGGTGCTGGATAATGCCCGTGTTTCCTGCAAGTGCATCGGTTGTACTGGTGACAAGGTAAGTATCATGTCCTCGTTAAGTGATTCAGGCGAAGCAGGCACTCACCATGTCAACCAGCTCTGCCGCTAACTTATGGCTTTCGAGTGATCATGTCTAGTAACTAAAACTGCGGAACTTTCAATCCCATATCTTCACACTCGCTGCGGCCTAAGCGCCTGATTGCGCTCTCGTCTCCAGTTTCTTGTTCGTTTCTGCAGTTCTCGCGGGCCATCACCCCGACAAGCAACAACCCCCGTTTCATAACCGTTTCGAGAAATCTATCAACCGTACCATTCTTCTTCCAATTACCGGGTCGGCTGGTATTGTGTGGGCGGCAGTTTCAGAGGCGTGTTTCCTCTTCATCGCGTGTTACTTGGTTTCATCTTGCCTTGTTCTGATGGGAAGAAATTGCCGATACGTTCACCGTCCCCAGTGTCAGTGCTCAGGGTGACATTGGCTCGGAATTCGCTATAACAGTCGGGACCAGCAGCCCCGAGTGCATAGCACTACCCTTTGAAGCGGAATCATTGTGAGCATCACCGATGATGGGTATCTCTTATCAGGGTAAAGTGACATTAAACCATGCATCAGTAAACCATCTCACTCTTTTTATGTGTAGGTTACGGCGGGTGGTACCCTCAACTTGATATGCGGCTAGCCCAGAGTTTCCCATCTCCGTTGGAGGTGAGATGAGAGTCCATCGGACTTCCGGTGTGATCTACCACGCGAATCTCACGACTAATCAAGTCTGGGTGGACTTCGTTGCCAATGCTCTTATGTCGTACAAGCATGATGCAGAGTGGGTCATTGCAACACTTCCGGGTCTCAACCTGCCCCTTCCTAACTTTTATACAGTGACCTTTACGGATATCCTCTGGGACCTACACGAAACCAATGTCGTTGACGTTGACATTAGGCAAGACAACAAAGTTAGGACAGATACCTCGGTCTATAGAGCTTCCGCCATCATCTCTTATGGTAGGAACGTGAAGAGATGGTTCGTTTGTATATTTTTTCGTGTTTTCCCTCGGCGACTGGTGCAAATCATTTTCCTTGGCGTGATATCCAATGAGCGAGACGCAGATGTCAGCGTACGAGCCGCCATCACGGGTCTGCCGGAACATGAGGCTTTGGAATCAGTCTCCTGCTCTCCCTTATCCTGGCATGCAACGCGAACGTGAATGAATGAGTATGCCGAAATGCTAAGTCCGTACGCTGTCTGCACGGCCCGCCCACCTTTGTCCTCCGTCATTGATGCGCACCCGTCCACCTGCCGCCCTCGCCTCGCCGCCTCGCCTGATGTACATGCACACGGACAGACGGACGCCATCGCACGACCTCGACCTCCCAATGTGCATGGACGGCCCGCCCACTCCCGTCCTCGCTGTCCTGGCGTGTACGCTGCACATGCCTCGCCTGCCGTCGTCCTCTCCACGGCCCCCCTGCAGAACCACAGTGCATCCGCCCGCTCTCACTCTCACCTTCGACATGACCGTCAGTCGCCCGCCCTTGCCCCCACACCAAATGTGCCTGCGAGCACAATGCGTCTGCCAATGGCGTGATAGGAGAGGGGTCGCTCAGGTGCAAGGCGGGAGGAACGAGGGCGTGTGCACACGCGCACGTCTGTAGATGTGCAGAAGAGGCGAGGAGGTGGGCGGTGGCGAGCAAGGGTGAGGGCGAGGACGAGGACAGGAGCGAGGGCAGGCGCGAGCACAAACGAAGGCGACAAGGTGCGGCGACCGTCATGCACTCTCGGCAGAACGAGAACGTGCGACCGTCGCCACACACTGTCCTCGATGCGGCAAGAGTGAAGGTGAATGAGGGCGTGCGCGTGCAGGACGGGCAAGGTGAGGAAGGCCACAGCGACGAGTGGCGGGGACTTGTAAGGACGAAGAAGGGTGACGGGTGAGGGCGGACCGCGACAAGCGCGCGCAGTGTTGGCACCAGCGGGCAGCGTGTCATGGTAATGCAGAGTTCGACTCTCGCTCAAGGTGATCGAGACATGCACGGACAAGCGCCCTCGCCCATGCACGCAACACCCCCCCGCCCATGTACCACCAAAGTTGATATATAATACTTGTCCTTGAGCTTGAGCACTTGAGCACAGGCCCGACACTTTTGATGGTCATCATACCAAGCCCCAGCTATACCTCACCCCTAGTGTCGATACCATGTCACTCAAGGACGATGATGTGATGACGATTATTCAAGAGCGCGTCGTTTTCAGCGAAGTCTTGGCTGGGATTTGGCACGTAATGCTGGACACCAAGAAGTATGCTCAAGGGTAGTGCGGGTATGACGGGGGAAGGAGAACCAGAGGCAATACCTCGGCGAGTGAGACTAGATTTCCATCAAGGATGCCGAGCAACTGCCTCATACGCTCATGACATCTGCACTCGCTCATTGCATACCACGCCAATGAAAATTATTTGCACCAGTCGCCGAGGGAAAACACGAAAAGTATATAAACGAACCAGCCAACCTAATTTTCTATCGCAGGAGACGATTGATCATGATGACATCTACAATGATAGTGGTACCTGTTAGAAGTCGGTCGCCATCCAAAATGTTAACCTCGTGGAGCGCAGGCACCGTCAGTTCCCCAGAAATTATGGCTTTGATCCCCCTAAATATCACCGTACTGAAGATGGGAAGGGGCCAGCGTTGACCCAGAAGTGTTGTAGAAACGACCCACGCTGCATCCTGATCGCAGAGCGTACGTCGACCGGTGACGTGGCCCCCCCAGATTTGTCGAGTTCTGAGATTTATGAGTATGAAGGCACCGGATGTGGGTGATAGTGTCTTGACAACGGCTCTGATCTCATGTTCAGGGGAGACGTAAAAGTCCTGAGCTGAAGCGGTCTTCATATCATCCTCAGTCCATCGGCCCCAAGCTATACATAAAAAGAATGAGATGGGTTGCTGATGCATGGTTTAATCTCACATTACCCTGGTAAACGGCCTCATTTTGGGTTACCTTCACAGTGATTCCGACACCAAGCGTAAGGTAAGGGCACGGCGTGTAGCCGCGGATACCGATTGCGATTTCGAACTCCGAGCCAATCATACCCCAGGCATTGGGGACAGTGAACGTGCCCTCAGCGAATTCGACATCTTGAACCTATCGGAACAAGGCAGTATGAGATCAAGTAATACACGAACAAGAGGAAACACGCCTCCCACTGCGCCACCCAGATACCACCAGCCCAGAAGTTGGTTTGAAGATCAGTGCTATTGCTAGGTTTCTCGGCACGGTCAAGAAACGGGGGTTGGTGATTGTCCGCGAGAACCGCAGAAACGAACAAGAAACTGGAGACGAGAGCACAATTCAAGCGCATAGCGAGATGGTGATGTTGGGATTGAAAGCCCCGCACGGCCTCACGGTTTTAGTAGAGCTCGGATGAGTCTGAAACACATATGATCGTTTGAACGCCTCTGACAGTCGTGGAGCAGGTTAGAAAACGAAACGGACAGAGTCATGGTATATTACCTCCGTTGTGATCTGACCTTCGCGTACTGAGGACATCTGGGAGTTGAACTTTCCGAACGTCTGAACGTCCGCAGTGTAAGCCCCACTGGCATACAGTCACGTGCACAGCTGCACATATACCATGCACTCACACCTTGTACAGTAGTCGATCCTTGTACCCATACTTTGTAGTCGCCCGTATAGAGCGTGGTCCAGTTCTGTTGCCCGCTTGTCTCAGTGTTTCCCGCCATTGGCCACGGTGGGCTTCCACACAGTCCGAATATCGCAAATGAGCTCGGACAGCTCGGATGTTGATGTTAATTCCCAGACTTTTTGCGCGTACTGTGTATTTTTAAAACTTGTATGTTACGTAATCAAAGTGTTAGTGGTTGTGAGATGAGATCATGATCATGGACAACCAACTCAAAGAGGCCAGTCTCATAAAACATGGAGAGACCGGTTACCTCCGTGGACGGCAGGATGGAGCGTCTTGACGCGTCCGCCGAGCATTTCGGGTGCCTTGGTGACGCTGGAGACATCTCTGTGGGAGGCGTTGAGAATATGGAGGGAGGTGATACGAGTAGAGGACGTGCTCGATGCTGATGTTTGCGTCTCTAATCTTTTTCGCGGTGCCTCCCGAACCGAGCAGTCGGACACCTGCTGCACTGAGGCGCTCTGCGAGTTTGACCAGCCCAGTTTTGTCATAGACAGACAACAAAGCTTTCGAGAACGGTCAGTGCTCTGGTCCACGACGACAGCAATGAAGCATACCAATGGGCTCGGACATGGTCGGATGTCAAGAGATTGCAGCTAACCTTGCTTATCTCGGCTAAATGCGAAAAATACAATACAGTGCACATCTCGACTACCAGTGGCACCTAACCCATCTCATCGACCCTGTACTCCTGCCAGCGCAGCCTTGCCCTGAGCTACTGGCATCTGCGGATGCCCAGGTTGCATCCCCGGCGTCTGACCATTGGGCACACGTGCCACTGCCCCACTGGCAGCCCACGCATACTGAGCAGCGTGCAACCGACTGCCAGGTGCCATCCCATAACCAACCGGATAACCATACATGGCATACTGTGCCATCATTTGCTGCTGGCCATCCATAACCTGGCCTTGAGCACCCATGTTCTGTGGTGGTACATGCCCCATGACTTGTTGATGCGGGTTTCCTTGTGCAGTCATTGGTCGGAACTGCGCAAAGTTGTACTGGGTTGGCATGGTCGGGTGTTGAGCAGCTTGGGTCATTTGCACTGGTATCTGACCCTGAGTCTGAGCCTGAGCGTGGGCGTGAGCTTGGGCTTGGGCTGCTTGGGCCATCCTTTGTATATGATGCATCTGGTAATACTGCATATTCATATTTGCATGTGCGGCTTGCGTTTGTGGTGATGGCGCGAGAGGCTGTGGCGGTGGTGGGGGGTGAGGCTGGGTAGTCGTTTGCTGGGGTGGCAGCGGTGTTTGGGCTGAATAACCAAGCTGTGGCGTTGAAGGTTTGGACTGAGCGGCACCAGGTGCTACCTGGATAAAGTGGACTCCACCAGGATTTGCACGATGATCAGGCGTGGGAAGCTGCGAACCGGGAGCAAGAGGGGAAGAATGCGGATGAGGGGCTTGTGACGAGGGTGGACGAGGAGATTGGGTATAGCCACGCTGTGCAGGTGAACCGGCAGTCATCGATGTACCGGCAAGATGTTGTTGATATGGCGTATTCGAGGGAGCAGGTGAGCGAGCATGCACGGGAGGTGATCTTATCGGCGGTTGAGTCTGAAGCTGATTGACCACAGGATGGGGAACGGGAGTCGCGGTTGATCGCAGATTCTCAGGTGTGTTTGGGTACGGACTTGCTGCAGGCTCCTTCTTGACTGGTCGCGGCTTTGAGGTACTAGTAGGAGGTTGTGGAGTAGGAGCGGATGCTTGGGTGGTGGCCGTATGTGGCGGTTGAGTGACAGTCGATTGAGTGGTAGGTGCAGGGGTTGAACGATTAGTTGCATTTGCTATTGTCTTTGCTAGCAGTGCTTGAGCCTCTGCCTGGCGTTTTTCTCTCACCCGTTTCATAACGTCCAATATTGGGTAGCTGACATCGCTAGTCAATCAAGTCGCCGAGGAACATTTCATAAACGACATACCTCGGGACGTGTGAACGGTTCAATCTCGGGTTCATGAATTGTATAATCTTGGCGCGTCTTGCCTTCTCCGACTCATCCTCCTCCTGCGTGATCGCAGCAATTTTCCGCTTCAGGGATACTGGAATAGATGGTGTGGATACCCTGAGTATGTGGTTGGCGATGCGAGTGAGATGGGGATCGGGATCTAGACAAAGTGGAGGGGATGTGTGCAACTAAAAGAGCCAAGTTAGTTCTGTAGTACACGAAACGAACGGCACGTACCAATATCTGTGCCTCCACTTCGAGTATCTGAGGGTCCGCAAGCTTGGAGCCAGTCCGTTGATTCAGCAGACATAGGTCTGCCCATCGAGTTTCATCATTGGGGTGAAGCGTCACACGACTCCTCTCTGGTTTCTCTAGTGGCGGGTCCTTTGCTCTCTTTGGCCGATAGTCGAGGAGTTCAACCAACATGCAACCTGGTGACAAGAACTCGAGGCTGGACAGGATCATTCCCATTGTTGTGACGTACCGTCATAGAAAGGTACATTGGCTGAGTCAAACAGCTCGAGATAGTCCACGGGTATGCGGTGTGCTCGTACATCGTCCAACAAGGACTGGGAATGATGGTTGTTGAGTGGGAACGAGACACCGAAGCAATCCGAGCTTACTGCGACAGGGTTGTTGTAGAGAAACTTTGAGCCATTGTTGAGTGTCCAGTATTCCGGATAAAGGTGGATGGAGAAAGATGGTGGATCGGACTCGTACTTGTCTAGTAATTCTTCTGCGGAGCGCGTGATATTGTAGCCCGTCATGCCGGCGTCCAAGTCGAGTCGTTGTCGTCGTGAATGGTGAGCGTCGCAGAGAACGAACGCGTCGAGCTTCCTGTCGAGAACGCACCACGCCTGTAGACTCTTGAGATGTGAGCAACACCGAGCTCGACGCCGAGCAAGAAACGCCGTCGATGGACGCGTTAATTAACTTCAGTCTTCAATGACAACGACCTTGATCCTTGTAGGTTACGTAATCAAGGTCTTAGTGGTTGTGGGAAAATAATAGGAGATGAGATGATGATCATGGACAACCAACTCAAAGAGGCCAGTCTCATAAAACATATGCAGTACAGCTCGGAACTAACGGTCGTAATAGTTGCTACCATTTCTGAGGGATAGAAACCCTTCTGTGCGCCAAATAGCGCTCTCCAACCTTCTTGGCCAGACACCTAATGGATCCCCATATCGGAGTATTTTCCTCCAAGGACTCCAGGGAGGGGGGTTGCAGAAACCCCAGGAGACAGATGTCATCCGCGATATGAAGTTGCTTTGTCGAGACCAGCTGGTTTGAGCCTCCATACGCAGGTCAGAACATTCGCTTGACCCTGATGACAGGCTATCGCGCACGATGCCTTTCGTGCACTCGTGAATCTCTCGGATTCACCACTTCTTGTCCCTTTTTTGACCGAGCCATCCTTCCTTGCATTCCTAGTATCATATATTTTGGTACGTCATTCCCCTTTTCTTTGGTTCCGCAGATCCACATCATCATTGGCAGAATCCGAATGCAATTCTCGCGGATCTGGCATCGATGCTTTTATCAAATCTCACTGGCTCATCTGTAGCATGTGCTGCTCTGTTATCTCTGCAGATCCAAGTCGTCCCGTTGACCTCGACCACCTGCCCGATATCATACCATCCGATGCAATCGAGGTCGGCCACGTGTACTGCCCCTGTGCCGTATCCTTCGACAGACCCACAACTAGTCCATGCGTTACCTCTTCTTGTAGACGCATTCGTCCAAGGAGCGTTCTTGGATTCCAATTCCAATTCGGAGCGAACACGAAAAGGAGACCTTCACTTTTTATCTAGCGTATTTGCTAATATAAGTGCAGTAAGTGATTACGGAGCATTCATTTCATGCGCCGCCACTGTCTCATATAGGCCATGCATTGTTGCAGTCACCTGCAGGAAGGCTTTTCTTTGTAACTCCGATACCTAGCGATGTGATGAAGCCTGAGAGTGCTCTCGGATATCCACTTTCCAAGATCGTACCATTCACAGAACATCAAGATAAAATTCGAAGTGGCGGCGTGGCTTATACAATAAAGTGAGTTTCATTTTTGACCCTAGATCCAGCCAACGCACTTTCGTCATTTTAAGGAACTGCGCTTTTTGCCCCCCTGCACATCAGGCTATATTGTCTCCTGATACGGATGAAGTTGCTGTGCCGCCGTCCACCACAGTTGCACCAGGCATTGATGCATTGCCATGTATCTTGCTTCCACTAGCCGGCCCGGAGGAACTAGACCTTGAGGTGAGGTTTCGTGCTGTATAGGTACATTGCTCCTTATTGCCTATTCCCAGGAACAAGAGAAACTGCCGTCCGCCTTGCAGTTCCTGCCTCCAACCAAGAAGAGAGAGCCAGATTCAGTATTGCGCCTAACGCATGTCGATACGCTGCTTTTATTATGCACCACACGTTGGGCTCGCGATTTCTTGCGAGCCAACGGTGTGTATGAAATCATCCGTGCAGCACACTTAGCAGAGTCCGTGGACGAGGTATGCCAGGATTTTTTGTGCAGTGGGACCATCCCTTAGTGGCGCGTGGTCAAGGTGTCCGAACACATCGAACGTTTGGTGCAACTCATAAAGGGCACGGAGGGTCCCGAGGCTGCAGGCGGTCAAATTGACTCATCAGTTACTACAACAGAAGACTCCGACGACGAAGATAATAAAATTGAAGAAGTTTAGAATTATATCGAATACATGCGTCTAATCACATTGGCTTTGCCCAGCAATTATAGACGGCATTCAATTTCCTGATGCAAAACTCACCATCCGAGGTGGTACGTGTGCAATGTCAATGTGCAATATCAATGTTGGATAGGGGAGTGAGTGCCCCACGAGTGAGTCAACAGCCTCAGGGATCCAGTTTGACAGGAGTTCTCAAGAAATATTTTTATGATGATAAATTAATTCCGGGTGCTTTACAGCTGCAAGTCGGCCTGGACACTCACAAACAGCGATCCAAAATTGTCAAAAGAGCATTCACCGTCCTTTTTCAGTTATGTTAGGAGTTGAACCTCGGGCTTCAGGCAATGCTTGGGCGTCGTTCGCACTTAGCTCACGCTACCGTTACCGCAGACGCGACTACGGAGCCGTGGACCTATCAATGGATCTTGATCAGTCCGCTATCATGGATAATGTGTTCTCTATCACGGTGGGGCTCGCTTCAGTGGGTCCAAGTAAAAAAAAATTACTCAGACCCCAGGTTTCAGTTCTTTTCTGAAGCAATGGGTAAGAACATAGTGCAGTACTCGATGACTCACTGCCCACCCTAGGCGTCAGCATTTCAACCCCGACCCGAGCGCTGAACGCTGACATCTAATCAAACCGTGATCAGGCCCTGCGTAACCTTGGGGTCCCTTACGACAGCTGGTTGCCGACCTGCAACACTGCACACTATCTCCAGGTTGCCCCCTCATTAAGGAAGTGCCTCGACGGAGGAAATTTCATCCCCAGCCCAACCAAGGGAAAAAGTAATCGCTAACGTAACGTGGAAACCGCAGGGCTATCGCAATCGCGGAAAATAAAGTGCACGTCGACACACCCGCCAACAAGCCAGCTGCAAGGGGAGGTTGCCGTTTGCAACGCATCTCACTTGCGGTCCACGGTCACTGCCCGGACAGCGACAATTTTTCATTCCCCTAGGACAGCCTCACTTGAAATCCCCTTCATGGTCACTCGTGGACAGGTCGCCGAGGACGTGACACACTCCAAGGTTTCGTAGCTTTTTATGTTGCCGCAGTCTGGACACCTGACACATGCATCATTTCATGACGTCTCTCATATCCCGCATGATGCGACGCAGACTTGGGCCTCAACTTCCAAAAAATATATATGTATAAAAAATATTTTAAAAAATTAGCCAATCCGATGACAACCGTACTGCGACCAGCTCCCAGTACCGACTCATGTGCGGTAACGAACTACTCGAAGAGGATGCAATGCCCCCGTCCGTTTCCGATTGCCCAAGTGGAGCGCCAGAATCTCGACTGAGCGGATATTGAATTGCCGGGATGGACGGACTTCCAGAAGGTGTCCAAGGCACCTACATGTGCGATGGCGGTTGGATGGCGGTTGGATGGCGGAGCGGGATCGAATTCCACACGATCGTTTTCCCCTTCCCAATAGTCATTATGACCTTGCTGGCCGGCTGGCTGGCCTTGTGTACGCGGCATTCACTCAAAATTAAGAACTCACTTGATCCTGTTACAGGGCAAAAAAAAGGGCCTACGTGTCCATTTTCGCTTGTTGCCAGCGCGCAGCATGCCGCGCCGTTTCTTGACTGCTTGCAAGTGGGCAAATGGACCGCTATAGACAAACGGTGCGTAAAACTGCACTTGATAAATTGCCTTGTGGGCTTTAACTAAAAGCGTCTGCGACGCCACCGTACGCTACGAAGCCGAAATAGAGCTTACTCGCCACGACTGCATGGTGGCGACAGGCCCCTCTCCGGGTGCGAGCAGAAAGGGCCCGGGCACGCCGGTGGTGCCAGCAGATAAGACGAAGTTCACCATTTTTATTTAGTGCAGGCTATATGGACATATTCCATCCGTTTTCAATAGGTCATCAGCAGCTGCCGAACATCGGCATTACCGCCCGAACACTTGCCCTTGCAATCCCTGGATCCAATTAGGCGTTTAAATAAAAATCAGGGTTATGACGTCCTTGGCACTCGTCGTGTTCGCAACTTAACTTTGTTCCATAGGCTTACGGGGCATCCACCCGCCCTGAAGGCTGTCACATTTCTTGATATGCCTTTTCGGGCGTATCACCGCCCCCTCAGTATATCAAGGATACCAATCACGAGGCTGCGACAGGGTCTTTGCTCCTACTAATTACGTATGCCATGTGGTTTGCTTTCAAGGTTAACTTTTCGATGTCATACTATAGCTTTGTGCCTAATAGCAAGTTGCGCGGTTATTATACACCGGAGCTTGGTCATTCCTTTCAAAAAAGTGCCTGATCCTGCGGAGATCGCCCGATAAACTCAGGCTTTGATAAAGAGACGGGCATCGTGTTAAACGCACAAGCTTTTTCACAACAAGTCGTTTGCGCCACCGGAACGTGGCTCTATGCATTCTACGAGATTCGTGTAACATTAAAATTTTAAAAGCAATAGAACCGACATTCCTCCCCTCCTAAACGATGCACGTTACAAAGGAAATGGAGTCCATAATCACCGTTGGAGGCTAGTTTTCCACAAGGCACATGAGAACGCACGAACGACCTTTACGGAAGTAACACTACCCCCTCCTCCCATGGTCGCCAAAATCGCTTCTACGGTCCTGCGACCCATAAGAGTCTCCATCTTCGCTTCCCCCGCTAGAGAGTGGGTTCGGTTCGTCCGCTTGGTGCTGTGAGCTCTGGCCTCCATTATCGCTAGGGCGGGAGCGCGTCTCTCCTCGTGCCCTTTTTTTGAGCTATAAAATTGGTTTTAAAATAAATTAGTAGATAGATGTCAGCGAGTGCAAGTTCATGTGAAGATCCCCTGTGACATACAAGTTTGGCATACACGAGGCCACAGGCATTGCACAGCGTTCTCGGACCTTTGTTTTTTCCCGTCAACGCACATGCGACCGGGGATAAGATGACTATATTGTGCTTACCGAGTGGCCCACGACGCCATTCAGGCGTTGATGTCGCGTTGCAACCGAGACATGTTTGACCCTCTTGTGCATGTTCCTCCCCCTTCTGTTATGAAAAAGCAAAAAAGGAAAATGATCAATATCATCTTACTCATCCGACATTGCGTCCGCGGCACTAATTTACCTGCCGTTTTGACGCTGGTGCGTCCTTGTCGCCGACACCTGTCGTAGACCGAACATCGGGGTTTGATTGCACGATCGCTGATTGGAGCATCTGCGCGCCAAAGTTCGCGGACTGCAACATGCGGTCAAAGTTTTCTACCGGTGGGGACCGGGAGGCAGGAAACGTTCCGCTTGCCATCATATTGCTTGCGTTATCCATGATAAGCCGATAGGAATCCTGCAGCTGGGGAAAATGAACTGTCGGAAAAGGCAGGTCTGAGAAGGTCATTTTGTGTGATTACCTTAGCGAAATCAGGACCAGAAGCAGAGGTGGCAGCGGGCGCAATGGCCGGCGAGTCTTTCTCTCTCCGCCTAGTCCGCGGCGGAGAGGGGTTATGGGAAGAAGCAGGAAGCGGCTGCGAATACCCGCTGTCCTGCCTACGGGGTTCGTGTGGTGGTGGCAGACTTGGAGGGAAGCCACGGGTATCTGGGGTGGAAACGGGGGCATCTGGGCGGGGGGCGGTGGAGGTGTATGTCATCTCCGCCTGTACAGACTGGGAAGTAAAAGGCTGTGTGTATTGCTGAGATGCCCAAGATTCTTGCTGCCACTGTTGGGCATGGGCGGAGGAGATGCTGTACGAGGCCGATGGGTAGGTGGTAGAGGACGCATATGGGGGAGACGGCTGAAAGCTCGGTTGCTGTTGCGGGGAGTGCGTCTGAGACGTGTTTGAGCGTACGGGACGACCCGAGGGCTGGGCAGGGGGTGCGGCGGACTCGAATGGAGTAGTGGGGTATGAGGGATAGTCATAGGAGGAACCGGTTTGCTGATGATGATACATGTAGCGTGTATGAAGGAGGGGGGTGGGCTGGTACTGGAAGCACTGGCACGGCGGCCGTACGCGCTTTTATGCGTGGCGATATCGCAGGGACAAAGGAGGTGTGTGCAAACTCGGAACGCGAGCCCGTGTTAGGAGTTTGTGGATGGCTGACACGAGGCTAGACTATAATTCCGAAATGAAGGATGAGTGGGAGAAGGGATCAGCATCGAAGGGGGTTAATGATTAGCTTTGGCACGCAGCGATGAACAAGGACAGCAAGCGGTTCCGCTCCTCACGGCCGATATGGCTGCGAAAGCTTAGGCGCGCGGAGTCGGACCTGTCGTGTCCGAGGGAAGGTGTGTCAGAATCAGGACAAGGAAATCCCTCAGGCTCACACTTGGACAAGACGGTGACGTCCGGCGCTGTTGGGATTCCAGCGGTGACTGTGGCCCTTATGAGGGACAGCATCAAAGATCAGAAAGACCCAGAGCGCTTGGTCAGGCTGTAAGTCAGTGGTGATTTGATTCCGCTGTCAGGTGGCAGTTGGTGTCAGTCATGGTGGGGTCGGAGGCTGATTACGACTTGATCGCTCTTGCCATTGCCTGGTCCGAGTAGTGTTTACTAGTATACAATCTCATACATACTACACCTCATCTCCACCTCGCACTGATGCACCCTAGATCGCCCCAGTCGTTTGATCGTATCCGTGAGGAAGCCGCACTACAAGCAGCCGGTCGACCACCCTATGATACACCGAAGACAGCGCTTCTCGGCTTCACCGAACATAATTACCAGATATGACCAACACGCTTGTATCATCCTATCCAAATGTCCGTCTATTAGATAAAAATGCGAGATGGCGATATGATAATGACAATGGCAACTCCTTCATAATCGTGGCGTGTGTGAAAAGCTGAAACAGAATGAGCGGCACTGCAACATTATCCGGATTGCAACTGTTCCTGTCCCTTTGGCTGCCTGCTATCCGTCCCTTCTCCCCACTCGCTCGCCCGGCCCACACCACCACCGCTTCGGATGCCCATTTGGTCGTCGTCATCGTCATCTTCTTCGTCCGTAGCAGGCTTGGCAGGGTTCTTGCTGCTACCAAGTCCACCCGCAGCACGTTCCTGCGCTCGCCTTCGTCTACGAAGAATCTGCTTGCGGTCCCGAATCGCGCGCCGGTAGTCCGTCCCGTCACCATAAAACAGCGAATACTCGCACCGCGAACAGATCCACTCGTCCGCAGGGTTCACTATCTGCGTCTTGGGAGTAGCAATCTCCTTTTTCCGTCGACGAGGTGGAAGCTCTGCAGACAGAAATCGAAGTGGTTGCGGACCGAGTGAGTTTTGCGCGTTTAGGGAGGCCTGGACTGGGTTGACGTGCCCGGAAGAGGCAAGGCGAGAAGGGACGTAATTGTTACGATGGTGCGGGTTTGACGCAATGGCGAGCGCATTACGCTTTTTCTTCTTGCTCCCGCGGCTCTTCCCCGATGGGGACACATCTGAAGGGTCCACTGATTGGTCGCCACCTTGTAAGCTGGGCTGCAGTTTGCCCGACCGTTTCGACCGAGACGCTTTGCTGGCAGCAAGCGCTGTCTGCTTTGCTTCCGCGGCAGCTTTAGCGGCCCTCCCTGCTTGTCGCGCGAGCTCAGCTTCGAAGCGTGAACGGAGTGCAAGCACCTCCTCTTTTGTCGCAATGAGGCGATCAGAGGCTGAGATAAAAAGCCGAGATGATCAAGCTCCACCATAAACAAACAACAAAATCACCACTCACTCGCGTTGGAGAACGTAAACGTGAACGGTACGGCCGGTAATGAAACATCCTTTTGAATGACTCTGCGTACGGACGCCTGGGCCCTTGCAGCACGTGCCAGTCGAGGCCCTCGTCGATGAGAGAGACGTAGTTTTGGCGGGGTAGAGTCGGAGCTGAACAGGGTGCTAACAAAGGGTAGGTGGGTAGAGAGAGCCTGATCAAGCGCAAGCGCATCTCCAAGCGACAAGGCCCCAAGAACAGCCGCGAGCTGACGCTTTCTATGCTTGAGCAGCTCCTTGTGCTGCAAACCAGCAAGGGTCGATGGACTCATCTTGCCTTTCCTCTGCAGCTGAGCCGCCGAAGAGGGTAGAGCAGCGAGAATATCGAGATCTTGATCCGACCTCGCCGTCGACAGCACATTGTCGCCCATCTCTTCTTCCACGCTGACTGGCAGGCTCACCTCCCTCCCATTTACCGTCCCAGACATATTCGCCGGGACCTTCCTCTTCTTTGTATTTCCCGGCTGCTGGAGATGGTCTGTGTAATCACCTTCGCTGTGATCCTCGTCCTGCTTTCCCGATCCCAGCCCCTCGGCGAATCGCTGGTAGACAGTACTCAGATCAAAGGTCTGAGAGAAAGATCCCGAGAGATTCTCATCAAGGACGTCACCCTGTGTGATATCGCCACCGCCGAGCACGGAGGAGTAATAGGACTGCAGGGCCACTGAAGATGAAAGGGAGTCGGCACGTGCGATGAGCTCCTCTGCGAGTGATTCTGCACCACCAAGAAGGTCGGCCATGGGCTGGATGAGGTCGTCTGGTTCAGAGACCTGTGCAGCAAGGTCGGATGTGCGTCTGCGTTTAGGTAACGGTTTGAGCCTCCTCAACGGGGGAAATTCAGATGCATCGAAGGTGGGCGACTCAGAGCCTTGGTGATGCATCGTTGCAAGGCTCGAGAGAAAAGTTTTTGTCGTCTGATCCGTCTATACAGAACGAAGTGGTAAAGAAACACGAAGCTGACGTATAACCGACGGTCGTGAGATCAGAGTGGCACTGACTCATGTTCCACGCTCACACTCAATTTACAGGTCTAGGAGTGGTTGCCATCGAATACGAAAAAGAAGTACGGTACAGGATATGCGATGCTCTAACAGTTAATAGTGTCTCGTCATGCTATGAGGGGGATATCATAATAATGTCCGACTTGCGCATCGCAATGCCAATAAATGATGGGGTATCGCGAAACGAAAGACTGACACTAGAAGGGTAGGATGTGTAGCTGCTCATGGTCTACGGCCCGCCGTTTACGTCTATCTATGATGTGGACGGGAATGAGGTGATGGTGGCGCGTGTAGGGTGATAAGTCGACAAGTTGGAAAGACAGACACGCCGAGGACAGTAGAAACACAGACGGAATAAGAGAGGCCGTATAGTCTTCATGATGAGCAGGTGCAACGAGACAAATCCAGTCGAAAGAGCAGCGCAAAAAGTCCGAGCGATCAGAGATAGCGAGAAACAGACAGCGAAAACGAGGCGAGAGACCGGTCTATTTAGTAAAGGTTTTCGAGACCGGATCGATAATGAAATGTGTCAAGGACCGTTTGAGGGACGAGCGAACATTGATGATTGGGTTGAATTTTGCACGAGGGTTTTTTCTTTTCACCACCAGCTGGATCCGCCATTGCCATAGCTATTTCCGCCTCCCCCATAACCACCATAAGATGGTCCTCCATATCCTCCCCTACCGCCACCGCCGTATCCACTGTGACCGCCACCGCTGTATCCGCCGCTTGCTTGGCGGTAGTCACGGTTGCCACCGCGACCTCTGCCAGCTCCCCCTCCGCCTCCGCCTCCACGGCCACGGCCACGGAAGCCGTTACCGAACGTTGTCTCGTGGATAACGGATTCCAACCATGAAGGAATTTCTTGATTAGCCTCACGGAGCAGTTCCATCAAGTCCCGAACAATGTTCTTATTGCCACGGTTGAAGAATGCGGTAGACACACCCGTGTTGCCTGCACGACCAGTACGACCAATGCGGTGCACATAGTCGTCAATGTCAGAGGGTAGATCATAGTTGATAACGTGCGTAACATTGGGAATGTCAAGACCACGAGCGGCAACAGCGGTAGCGACGAGGATAGGAGTCCGTCCGGAACGAAACGTTTGTAGTGCCGTTTCACGCTCACGTTGAGAGCGGTCCCCATGAATGGATGTGGCGGGAAGATGGTTAGCCATGAGGAAGTCGGACAGCGTATCAGCCATCCTCTTGGTCTCAACAAAGACGAGGGTCAGGCCACCCGGAGGTTCGGATGCAAGAAGGTCAAGTAGGACAGAGCGCTTGTCCTGGTCTTCAACGTACTCGATCTTTTGCGTAATGTTTTCCGAGGTAGATCCTACACGACCGACAGAGAGGAAGACATAGTCCTTGAGGAAGTCCCGAGCAAGTAACTGAATGTCACGGGGGAAGGTTGCACTAAACATGAGGGTTTGACGATCCTGGACGCCAGGCATATCTTCGCCTTGCACGATGCGCCTGATTTGAGGCTCGAAACCCATATCTAGCATACGATCAGCCTCGTCGAGGACGAGGTAACTGATATTTGACAAGCTGATACGGCCACGCTCGATCAAATCGACGAGACGGCCAGGTGTGGCGCTAAGGAGATCACAACCGCGCTCGATCAGACGCAATTGTTGGTTGATATCGGCACCTCCATACACGACGGCGGGGCGGACCCAAGAGCGATATGCGAATTTACGGGCCTCATCGTGAATTTGGCTGACCAGTTCACGGGTAGGTGCCAAAATCAAGGCGGTGGGGTAGGCTTTACGTGTGCGTGAGTAACCCACATTGGCGTCAACTGGTGGGGGCCGGGGCCCAGAAGAGAAGGATGCTGATAGGATAGGGAAGAGAAAACCTCCAGTTTTGCCTGAGCCCGTCTTCGGTTATATGTTAGACACGTGTATGCGGAGTAAAGTAGAATGGGGACTTACCTGAGCACAGGCCATTAAATCTCTATTGGCAGCAACGATGGGAATGGAGTATTTTTGAACGGGAGTTGGTGTAGAGTAATGAGCGAGAGCAATGTTCTCGAGGAGAACAGGGTCTAGTGGAGGGTTCGTGAAAGCAGTGACAGGTTCAGGTACACCAGCACCGGTCGCTTCGACAGGGATATCATCGTATTTCTCGAAATTGATCCCAGTATGTTGCTTGGATGGATCCGAAGGATCGCCGAAAAGTTCCTTCTCAAGGCGCATGTTGCGGGAACCGATGACGTGAACGTCATTGCGCCAGACACCGGCTCCAGGCATCTCGCGTGCAGGGCCATCTCCTCGGCTCTCTCTCGAGGACCAGCCGTTGGTAGAGGGGCGACCTGCCCAATCATTTGCAGCCACACTGCGGGGAGAGCCAAAAGTATTTAAGCTGCTGGGTTTACCCCTTTCGTTGTGTCCACCACGCAATGGTTCGTAACCACCGCGAGGGGATGCGCGTGGGTCATTCCAGCCGGATCTAAACGAGCGCTGGTGAACTGCGGAACTGGATGCATGACATGATGCGGCGTACTCATTAATGGTTGGTGATGGAGATGGGGAGGAAGCAGCGCGCTGCGCGTTTCTCAAGTGAGGAGGAACATATGTTGATTTTGCCCCGTTGATGCCGAGGGAAGCTGTAGAGGGTGAATATGAGAGACTCAGGATGAATAAGTCGGTGAAACTGACCAAACTGAGTCTCGAGACTTGCATTACCGTTTACAATTCCATTGGTCATATTAGAAGCGAGTGATTGAACTGCAAAGTTCTTTTTAATGGTTCTGTACCGAGTGTGATGTTGTATAGTGAGGTCGTTGTGGAGGGAAAGAGGAAAGAAAGCCAAGCAACACAAAATCAGCTTCAAAAAAAAATGTGCTGGGAATTGCTGACAAATAAGATATTCCCACGCATATCAACACCGACGCTGCTTAGTCATCCTGCCAAATATCATGGCTCAACCTCAACAGCCTGCAGGGATGCTGCCCCCGCATCCGGGGCAGCCCCACCCCATGCAGCGACCACCCCAGATGATGGCCCCACCGCAGCCAGACCCGATCATGCAAGCGCGCATCGACGCCGACTTTTGTCCAGTCGACCTCGCCGTCGGGGGTCCCGGTCACGCGTTCGCGTTCTGCAACGAACACAAGCGCGAAAAGTGTGACGAGTGCAGTCTAGACTTTACCGCTCTCAACCGCATCTCCAAGGTCCTCCTCACCAATCCCAACCTCCGCTGCCCACCTCCTCCAAACGTCGTCCAGCAAAAGCTCTCGCAGGCAGTCACGAACACGAAAGAAGAGGGAAACGTACGCATACAGTCTGGTATAGCTTACGCAGTCGCTTATACCGTAGACAGAATCTCTACAAAGTCAACAAACGCAAGGAGGCCCTCGCCAAGTACAATCTTGCTGCAAGCATTGCAGTACAACGTCCGCTTTGGGAAAGCTCAGCAGTGTTTCGGGAGGAGCTGTCTACTGTCATCTCAAATAGATCGACGACCTTGTTAGAGCTTGGTGACTATCTCGGCGCGCTAGCGGATGCCGAGACCGTCATCGCCATTCGTCGCAACTGGCCAAAGGGTCACTTCAGGAAGGCAAAAGCACTTGTAGCACTTGGACAGCTGGAAGAAGCTATCGAATCAATATCTCTCGGGTTGCAGTTTGAGCCGAACAATGCCGTGAGTACTCCCTGTCGTCACTCCGTTCGCGCCTAACCCTTGTACAGGAGTTGAACGGTTACATGGCTGAACTGCAAAAGCTTGCAGAGACACGTGACTCCGCAGCATCGACGTCTGAAGACACAGCACCTGATGCGCCTTCACCGGAATAGACGACTCTCTTGCATATTACCCTTTCCGTTTCATTAGCTACTTGTATTGTCGTCGGCCGAAGAAATATAATATTGTATTCTCCGGCGCTTACCTACCTGGCGGACGTGAAGCGCTGCCGCAGGTATGTCATATCCGTGAGCGATTGTTGCTGATGCGAGAGTCATATGAGGCACAGTAGCGCTGCGAACGGTCATCCATTGTTGGGTATGTCCCTTTAGAAGCCCAAGAGTTCTTGGGGAGCCTTCTTGATCAAGCATTTAACGTCATCTTCTGACTTTTTCAGTACGCACGCTCGACCGATTTAAATCAGGCAACTTTTCAGCTGACGTTCACCGGCGACAATCAACCCCATCTATGAAGGTTCGTTATTACTCAGCGACAACCCATTCTTTGCTCACCAAAGAGGGACAAGCAAATGCGGGAAGACGAGAAGAGAGATCCTGACCTGCGCTTGATGATAGCCGTGCTGTGCATGGCCTCAATAATCGTGCTCATGTATTGCCAGAGGCAGCTTGATAGGAACATTGTATTGATAATGTCTCATCAACATGTCTCTGGAACCCCGACTGCGGCGTGCCTCTGCCAGAGCCTTTGCCATGTGGTCACTCGACCCTAACCAGGCTTGGCTTCCTGGGATACAATGACGTAGATATTTCGAGGCGCTGTATGTTCTTTTCCCTTCTTCAGCGCGGTTAAGCAATTTACCACGCAGATTTCTGGAAAGTGCGATCTCCATTTTTAATAAATGTACTGAGAACACGTGCAAATATCCACCATCTCCCGAAGCGCCCGGCCAAGACGCCTGCCACAAAGACTCCGAACGCGTGTTCTACATCGAACGGCCCAATGTGCGTGTCAGCCGAACTTAGGGGTCAGCACATCTATCTGGCAGCGGGGCCCAATCCGGGATTTGTAGTTTGTGATGGGTATAAAAACGGAGGAGAGCACGGTCGAGTCATCCACACTTACCTATACATTCCAACTCACTCTCAAAGACTCGCTCGTCGCTAGTAAGACGTCTTTACCGACATTCCGTTCCCCCTTATCGTGCTGACATTAGTCCTAGAAACCTCTACCAACGCAAATCAGCTCCACACACACCGTCGACATGTTCGTCAATGCTGTAAAATCTTTCTCCTGCACGATATCCGTCCGCTGAGCCCCGCTTGCAGGACGCGGGAGAACCATTTGCTAACCAGGGCAAGTCGGATGAAATCGTTGCCAGTATCAAAACCGCCAGACCCCCGCCCACGCGACCTGTCCACCGGTGAGGGGGACGTAAACGCCCCGGCACAAGTATGAAGGAGGAGGGGCTTTTACCGCGATGCGATTGTGAGGAAATGGAACAACGGTGTTACTTGCTCGATTTTCTGACTGTGACTGTGTCCGGAGAATATGTCACTTTTTTCTGCGGAGGGGAACGATAAGAGTTTGTAATTTATCAATCTTACTCAAGCAAGACGAGAACTCCCCTTTGGAAGAGATGCCCACGGTTCGGCAACAAAACTTGACAGGAACTTTGCGCCTTCACGAGCCATGAGAAGCACGGACGTTGCCAACCACTGACCGGGAGTTCAAGTTACCCGACCCATCGCTGATACCGCAACGGGATACCTCGGAGGGTTTAGCTTCCCAAATTGTACCCCAGGCGCCTCTTTGTCAATTTCACCATCCTTGACATCGGATACCCGACGACCGTGTCGGGGTTTCTGTGACAAGGTACGTTAATGAAACCTTTGAGAGTCGGGTCGTCATTGTCGTATAGATAACGGAGGAGAGATAACGACCATGATCATGTGACAGCTGCCAACCGGCGAATCACACGACGATGAAGCTAGATCCGAGTCCATCGTCGATGATTCGAGTCAGTGGTTTGGTATCAGTACGAGGGGGTGAAAGCTTCGGCTCGGGAGATCTCACCTAGTTGTACGTAGTCCAACACCCGGGACGAGTACGACGAACATCTAGTCTTCATTCCAGATGTCCAGGTCCCACTCCCGTCTGTATTGCACAATGGGCGTATGATTGCGGGCTTTCGCTACATTGACCAGAGACTGTCAGCACGGTGGGAAACGATCGTCTTATCGTAATACCAAGATGGCGTGATGAGAGTGCCCTGATCTCACACAGAGATCCTGATCAAACTATAGTTCCGTCGGATGAGTACAGTGACCCAAACTGGTGCATGTGAAAGAAACGTTTCAAAATTTGAAAACCAATACAAACGCATTGGAGTCCTAATCAAGGTCTGTTCAGGGACTACCACCAGACCTGAAAATAGACATCACCGCGGGCTTGATGGTCTATGAATGTTTGCGGGGAGTGTTTAAAGTTGGTGCGTGTAGAACCTGCCATGTAGAATGGAACCGAATATAGCTTCGTGGGGAGAAAGGGGCCAAAGATTCTAGATTCATTTTGCACCCTGAGTCTACCTCATCAACTTGAACTTAATAGATTCTCCGGCTGTGTCCCGTCTGTGACTACATCATCAACCTTGATATTCGCCTGAACCAAAGGGGCCAGTCCACTGCCTTCCCATCCTTGCAGCGGCGTACGGTTTCCATTTTCGACTCGTAAAAAAAGCTCTGGTGACAGAAATCCATCACCATTGCCTTCTGTGAGGACGACACCATTCGCGGAAAGACAAAACTTGATTCCCGCGTCAAGAGCTTTCTGAACATCCACGAAGATGAGAATTTGAGACGAGTTCCGCATACCTGTTTGATTTACACTTAGCACCTTTCTTTGGGATGGAAAGAAAGAAAAATGTTACCGCTGATGACGCCACTACCTGGAACATTCTGCGCTAGATGAATGTGATTTCGCTTCATTTTTGACAAACCCTGGGTGGCTAGCAAGAAGAAAAATTAGAAGAGGGGGGACGGGGACGAAAGATGCAAACCTATGAGGTTCCATGCTTGTCGTGTTGTGCCATGAACAGCCATGGGTATCTCAGATGCTGATTCGATTGGTTGCAGATCAAGTTCGATGTTCTCAACCTTACGTTGGGTGGAGGATTCAAAGAAATTTACGGGAATGACAGACCTTTATAGAGTGACCTTGATTGGCCCGTATCCACCACACATCTGTACCAGCAGACTCCAACGTTTGCGGTTCAAACAAAAGATGGTACCGTGACTTTTGGTCGCGTTTCACGATGTCTTGTAGGTGTATGAACGTAACATCCCTGAATATGGGATTAGCAAGCTACCTGACAACGTGAGTGCAGCTGATCGTGGTAATGTTAATTCTGCGGGCTGACCACGTCGGAAACCTTTGCGTAACCGTCCTGACGGATATTCAAACCAGCCTTTTCTGCGCCATGGCGAAGTAACCATGAGAGGCTCTTTGAGATCCGTACATCTGGTGAATCCCTTGGATGTCCGCGTAGTTTAGGAGATAGTCCTTTCTTGGCCGACCGGCCTTGCTCTTGGTGGTGTTGTTGGCTCATCTTCGGATAGTAAAAGCGTTGACCCGGAAATTGTCCGACTGTGATCCTTCTGAGACTGACACTATCAAGAACGGTGTTGACTCGGAACATCTACTGGCCGTCGCGGAGTATCGGGTCAAATTTGCTGTGCTAACTAATTGGAACCGTAGTCACGATCAACAAACACAGCTGCCACTAAGTACGGTAGAGTCCAAGACGGGCTGACAGCCTGTCCATGATTGCATTTCGTTACAGTCCGCGTCAACCTGGCCAGTCGCCGTCCCTTTGAAACACTAGCATGACTTCCCCTCACTCGTCGAGGTGGGCGGGTATCAAGAACCGTATTTCGCACCGTGAAACTCGACGCTCATTACCTTCGCAATGGGCGACTACGCCAGGAGACGACAACCGCGCGCCACGCAGCGTTATACAGAACTGGAGTCAAAAAATCAAACGTAACGACGTCGCCACTGTCGACGAGGTCCATCTGGTCCCCAGTTGGGCGACCAAGCACCCTCTCAGACACGCACCTCCAGGCAGGCATGAGAGTGAGCCACCTGGCATCTATTTAGTGTTGCGCTAATTATATTTTGACAGATGCTTTCGACATCGTCCTCCACGTCTCTGGGTTCGCGACGTCTCGCCGAACCCCCGAAGTTCTTACTCGGTCACAGCGCGCCTTCCTTCGACTTGCTAGAGGTGTGGACTTTGAGCGCTCGGACTTGAAACATGCACCTCGTTGACATTCATGATAGGCTTTGCATCAATACCCAAACCCCAGTCCATAACAGATATCGAGTTGCAAAATTTACCCGAACTCCTCCATCTTCCACCCCGTCCCTATGAAATCCCCGACGATTACGAGGTTGAAACTCTTGATGCCCACTTTCGGAACAGCGGGAACTATGACCACGAAGATGATATCCACTTTACTCATCAATTAGTACCAGTGGATCTTATACCTGCCGAATTGGCACGTTTGCATGAAAACCTAAAGTCACGGCTCGGGTTGTTCTGGGCGTCATCGCTACCCTCTCGAAGAATACTTGTTTCCGTCTTCTTGCAAACGCCCGATCCTAAATACCACGGACACTCATTAGTCCCTCTTCTGACCCAGGAGATACTCACTGGCCCGGATGGACACTTTTCAGACACATTCAGAATAAATTGGAACGATATCAGCACGCATCCAATCGGCACACACATCACATCTAATCAAGGACACGTCGAACGTGAACTATTGGTAGAAGCGCGGATCATCAACATGAAACGCACACCAGGGCTCCACGAGACACCCACGAGCACCATCCGTATACCAATCACTGATTCGGTCGTACGCGTCATCTCCGACATTGATGACACGGTCAAAGTTTCGAAGATCCTGGAGGGTACACGTGCGATTTTCAATCAGGTGTTTGTCAAAGATCTAGAAGATACAATCATTCCTGAGATGGGGGAATGGTATGATACCATGTGGAAGCGCGGGGTCAGCTTTCACTATGTGGTCCGTCCACCTCTCTAATCCCTTGCCTGAATACTCACTCCGCGATAGTCGAACTCTCCTTTTGAGCTTCTTCCGGTGATCACTCAATTTATCAATATTTCGAAGCTCCCCCGCGGTTCGATCCGCCTACGTTCTTACGCGGGGCGATCGCTCTTCAATGGTCTTCTGTCAGCCCCCGGGACCAGGAAAAGAGGGAATGTCGTCGAGGTTCTCGATCAGTTTCCTGAATCTCAATTCTTTCTCATCGGAGACTCGGGAGAGCAGGATCTAGAATTGTATTCTACATTGGCTGCTGAGCGGCCAAGTCAGATTGCAGGCGTATTCATACGGGATGTGAGCGCCGTCGGTCTCAAGGATCCAACTGGGTTGAAGCCCGATTTTGGGTTGACTCATTCGCCGAGGTCAAAGGGTACTCTACCCTTCCCAAGTAGCATCCCATTACGGATGGTGCCGAAACGTGCCGCTTCAGACACAGACGTTTCCCACGCACACCCAGGTGCTATCCGTATTCCCACAAAAAAGAGCAGCCTTCCGCCTTCACCACCCTCTCTCGAGCCTTCACCCGATTCCAAGGCCTTGTCGCTATATCGCGTATCGGAGGACGAGTCGCTGATTTCCTTCGGCTCAGGACCACCCGTGTTCTCGAATGTACATGCGACGAACCACCGACCAATCACGGAAGGAGAAAAAAGGCGATGTGATCTACAAAATCGGGTGAACAAGGCTCGGTTACTGATGCCGTCGCACGTCGTGTTGAGAGTGTTTGAGGACCCAAAGGAGTGTGCGGAGGCGGACCACATTATTCAACGGTTCATGGACGTGAACTAGTCGTGATTGTTTTATTTTCCAATCGGCCCCTTGTTGTCTCGTGTCAGGTGTGCACCTGTCAAACAATTTAACTTATTTCGGGGTCTCCGTTGATACGGCCGTGCTTTACGCCCATTGATCAGGTTCTGGTTGTATCCGCTTCTACTTATTGCGGAGTTCGGTCCTGAACCTGTTCCGAGTCAACCGCTCGGCGCTCAGCGCTCAGCTATCTCGTGCACGTACGCACGGAGGACACACGCCCCCGAGCCCCACTGACAGTTCAGGGTATACTCATTAATCTCCCCATTACCAACACATGTTCCCCAGCTTACGCATGTACAACCACGTGCGGCACACAAATCCGGAAGGAACAAGCTGGGGTTATCTCGCAGATAGATACATACTCTCAATACAAACGATCAGGTCGGCGAAGCCGAATAAATAACTAAAAAAACACTAACGCTAGTACTACACTGAACGAGTTGAAGATGAGGATTGAGCTGCTACTACCCTCTGGAATTCCCGCCGTTGTTCGCGCCGCCTCCGCCGCAGCCCGTCGACTTGTCAGAGCCGCCATTGGCAGTACTCCCTGTCTGTTTCCCCCAGTAAGGTTGTTTGATCCCGGCCTTGCGGGGAACGGTATCACAGATCTGACGAGTGGTCAGTTCTTGCTCTGACTCGAGACTGAGTCTCCCGCCAGCGAGAGCTTACCTTGGCGTTGCGCATTGTCTGTTATATAGGTTACGGTGGTGTTGAAGAATAAGTGTTTTGCTTCTGCGAACGATGTGGGTAAGCCCTCGGTAACAGTGATCGACCGAAGAGTTCGCTGACCAGCTAGGCGTAGGTGATTTGTTAGTTGTCTGGGCCTCTTCCATGACATGGGACTCTTTATACCTTTGCAGGCCAGGCGTGCTCAAGGTGCGTCTCCTTGGGCCTCTCGATCCTCACAGCCAACGAGGGAAAACGCAACGACACTTGCATCGGACTTGTCCAACAGATGATCAATATGAAAGATCAATCGAGCCAAGTGACACCAAGTTCTCGCAGTGCTTGTGCATTGTTCTCAACTCGGCGCAGTGGGTCGTCGACGAGCTTCGCGGAAATGAAACCCTCAACCCTCGAGCTGCGGTCGTTTACGATAAGCCAAAGTCCTATCTGTCATGAAGCATGTGTATATGAAGTGCCTCGCATTTAGGACTCGGAGCGCTCTTGATGAATGAGAACATGAACGGACCTGCTTCTACCCAATCACCGCTAATCGTTTCTTGGGCTGTGCAATGATGAACCACGTGCGACTGTGCAAATTGTTGTCTTTTGGTGCCTTGGCAAGTCATCTCTGATCTCAAGCGCGTGCAATTTGACGAGGCAAAGTTGAGTTTGACGCCTGTCATCCTGGCTACGATCACCACCATGCTTCATGCTGGATTTCATAAAGGCAAGGGCCGACGGTCGTGGTGACACGGCACCGTATGTCTGGACCAAAATCGTGGTGGAACGAACAGCTTATTGATGATCGAGGCTGGTTTGCCCACACCGCCAACGATGAGAACATTGATCTTTCGCATCAAAATTCGAATCGCGGTGTGAAGAGACGATGGCTGGTGTGAGTGAGCTTTCCCGACATCATCATCACCAGACAGACATCACTTGAAAAACAAGGAGGCTGGCAAGATGACGGCTGAGGCTGCCTACCCGTTGCAGATACTACCAGGCACATCTACGAGTGCGATGTCCGCGGATCGAGAACGCGTTTGAACAAGACACCTCCGTTGCGTTATGTGAATTCGGTGCATGGGGTGTCCGCGAAATCTTGCCACATGATCCAGCATCGCGGGTCAAGATAGAAGTACTAGAATTTACATATGAGTCAAATATGGATGCCCCGTGGACCGACCTGAAACACGCACCTGCAAGAGCGATTGATAAACGCTTCATCAGTCTCCAAGGGATCGTGATTCCTGGCATGTCCAGCCATGCCTTGTACTTTCCTGAAGCATACTAGACGCCCAATCAAGTCTGGAACTTCGCATCACAGAAGCGTGTGAACGGCCTTCCGCCATCAGCTGGACGGAATGAGGCGCACGCGAGACCGCTTTGTTGGTCGATTTGAGGCGTTTCAGACCAGCAGTCCCATACCTACGTGGCATGGATGAGCACAGCGGAGTCGTGACATCATTGTCTTGCTCTGCCTGAGCTGATTGATCTGGCGGTTGGTTTGGTTTTGTAATATGATCCCGAGAATGGTATGGACGTTGTTCCGTGACCACGAGGCTAATTGGGGCAAGATTGGACCGCCAAGACATAGGTATTTCGCTTGACACGAACAAGACAATTGCGCGTGTCAACTGCTTTTATCCAGACTACCAACAAATTTCTGAAATACAATAACGCATTGCAAAGCGAGGATGAAAGCCCAAGCAGTGTGATGACTCGTTTTTCCTAGGAACTCGACTCACCCTGCCCTCCATGAACGTGTTTGTTTCCAAGAATACATCGCGAGACACGTGCTGCGCAGAATCATGGTAGCCAAGTAGTGCCGTTTTCTGATGGAGCTTTTAGGTAGATCTGGATTGTCGACGTAGCTTTCCTACGGCACTTGACGGTGAGCCTTTTTGTCTCTCTTAAAGCGATGGGTCACAACGGAACAGATAGGAGCGGCGGAGAAACCATATCAGCACAAAGTATATGGCGTTCCGAAGAACCGACGCGCACAAGGGTTTCAAGTGTTACGTGATATCACATGACATCCCTTTTATAATGATGCACTCCTCCCTGCGTCTTGTTCTACCACCACCATCCACGACAGCGACTCTGTCCGCCATCTCCAAGGTTTGTCGTAGCGAGCGGTGTACATCCTCACGTCGATTTCTCAACTGCACTACAGCCTCTTCCTGGGCCCATCTCCCAATGAATACCGCTGCAAGGGGATCACGTCGTACTAATAATGCTCAGCGACGTCAACCTGTATCCATATCTGGCCCTTCACCTTTACATAGTCAGCGAAGGCGTAGGTCCCGCTCACCCGACCCCCAACCATCCCAAGAACCGCGTCAACCCAACCTGACTCGCAAGCCCGACGCTTCCCATGTCGATCCGAGTAAACGAAAGAAACCCGGAAACCCATCTCTTCCATCCTCGAGCTCGAGATCTTTTCTTGTGGCCATCGATGATGCTAACTCTGACCGTGGGCGCAAGTCCAAGACGAAACACCGTTCCCACAATCGCCATTTGGCCGAGAACGCTCCTCATGCGAGTACGTCTCGTGTACCAGAGGTCCAAGTCGGTTCCATCAAGAGGGAGAGGTCAAAATCCCGAGAATCGATCAAGTTACTATCCAAGGGTACCGCTTCCGATGTCGAGGGATCGGGAAGGGATACGCATGGCGTCATCGACATGCACGCTGAATACAGTGGCCCCCTTGCCGCCGCTGAGCTTGCGAAAATAAAACGGGAGTTAGATGCCTGGAAAAAGGTACGCATATATTCCACTACAATGATTCCTACCTTGCTTATTTCATCTTTAGCTGGCTCATGAAAACAAGAAAACTATCAAGAAACAAAGCAAGGTAATTCTAATTCAAACGTTTCATAAGCAACGCCAACGCCACCCAGGTTATCGAAGAATTGAAGCAGCAAGACAATACTTTGAGACAAGTGAGAGTCCTCCCGTGCAAACACTCTCTAATGTTGATCTCATTTAATCTGTTCAGACTCTAAAAGAGTCCGAATCCCAGTTATCCAAGTTACAAAGCAAGACAAAGAAATCAGACGAGGTTAGCTGATGAGCCCTAAGTCTACTTCCCTCGCTGAATGATACATACTTTCACGGCCTGGCCTTAGGCTATCACGACCATAGAAAGCAATTCGCAGTGTCAAATCTGCATGGAGTTACTCTACCGGCCATATGCGTGCGTTTTGTGTTGCCACCTAGCGTTGCCCTGTTTCTGAACAAAAAACAACAACAGCCTTTCACCCTGCGGACACATCCTATGTGTAACATGTCTTCAAGAATGGTTCCGCAAGGCACCAGCCGTCGACGATGAAATGTACGATGACGGCGACCCTGATTACCTGCTTCGTCGGCGTAAAACTTGTCCATGTTGTCGTACCAATGTACGGCATCGCCCGATACCCGTCTTCATGATCAAAGCTATCGTAGCTGGGATCGCAAAAGTGAAAGGTTCCCCGAATGGGACTCTGCTAGGTCGTGACCCAGCTTCCAATGACTCCGATCCATGGGAAGGCCTCTTTCCTGATGACGATGAAGAAATCGATGATTTCGGGGCGACCGACGAGGAGGATGAAGAGGATGAGGATGACATAGATGAAGAAGACGAGGAAGATTCTAGCTGGTACGACGAGGTGTTCAGTTATGGCACCGGAAGCGAGGAAGAAACGTACCGGGGTGCCTATGCATACCCTCAGTGGGAGCCTCCCAGTGTCGTTATCGACGAGGACGACTACCTTTTTGACCAGCTCGATGAGAGCGATCTCAATTGTCTCCGGCGCGGGGCCACACTCGCGATGATCCACGAATATGACGTGGAGTATAAGCACAACGAAGGTCTTATCGCCCGCGACGAGGCATACAATCGCATCTATCTCGGGTGGAATATTCGCCTCAGCGCTGACGATGAGAATGGGGAGTTGTACATGCAGTATATTGCAGACGACATGATAGCGCGAGCGGAGAAATGGAGCATCATTGAAGATGACGATGGAGGTTTCGAAGCTCACCTGTTGGTGCCCGAGGACGGCGTCCTTGAGTACCAAGACACGGACTCGGACAACTACATGGAGGTGGATGACCTGGATTGAAGACCGATGTACATTGACACACGCTATTTGCAGGTCGTTCTCTGACTTCCTTTGTACAGGTGGGGCTAGATGTACTTGTAACCCTATGCACTAGCGGATGAAAGTCGAGAGGAAATAACTTTTGGAATCTTGGAACTGGCAGAACTTGTTGGTGGTAGACATGATCAGATGTTCGTCCTGGTCACCAGAAGCTTGAGTTCCGGACACATCAAGCTGCCTTCCATAGGGTTGAAGGTCTAGTCTCGATACCACAAAGGTTATCGTTGTCCACGTATCCACGCAACCAGGTCGTCATTAATTCATTTCTTAAGAACTCCTCCAACCGTGTTGATCCAAATATGCTAGCTTGAAGCGCGAGTCGATCGCTCCGAGACGATCCGGTGGCCGCGCGGCATCGTCATTTTTTTGGGCCCATCGATCCCATGATGTTGCTGACAATAAAAATCTCCGTGTTATCAATTAGCCTCGCGTAGGTAGCCTGACACCGAAGGCATTATCTCCCATTGAGCAGTGTCTCCGAGTTACTCGTAGCGCAAGTCAACTGACCTCGCGTAGGTAGCCTGAGACCAAAGGCGTTATCTCCCAATGAATGTTACCCAGTTACCCGTAGCGTAAGTCCTCTCTATACCCACCCGATTACTTATCCGCGCTGTGTTGTTGACATTGACCTGTCGATCTGGATAATAAGTGATAAGCGGCTGGCCAGACCAACTAGAGACATCGTGGCATTCTGGCGTTCTTATCTTTTCCGAAAATAGCGCACCGCGTGCAACGCATAAAAAGTTTAAATTGTCAGGTGCTCAGCCTCTTGACTCTTGCACCGTAGCAGCACCCCGTCAACTTGAGCAATGGGTTTCTCTACGCAAGATGCACTCGACTTTTTTCGACCATCGGCTTGGGCACTCGAGGCAGAGGAGACAACGTTCGCTGCTCATGGTTGGAGTAACAAAGATATGGACCCAGTTCCTCCTCGCTTAAGGACCTGGACGTGAGTAGAGTCGTTTCTCTGTCACCAACCGATTTTACTCGTTGTTCCAGGACTTGGAACTATGTGCGTGCATTGTGTCCTCATGTCCCATAACCGTCTCATCCTTCATTGAGGTATGTTACTGGGTGTCCGACGCTACGAACATTGGGGTTTGGGAACTTGCCAGTTCAATGCTAGCGATTGGCTTGTCTTGGTGCATTCTCTCGTTTTGTTAGGTATTCTGAAAATGTTCAAATCCTCAAAGGCGTCAAGCCCTTCCAAGCATCGCAGCGGGTTATATGATCATTTCCGTGGTCATGGTACTCAATGGAACTACTGGTGCTCGGCTGCATGTCGCGTTTCCTGTCTTGAACAGATCGTCGTTCGGCTTCTGGTTTAGCTACTTTACGGTGTTCAGTCGTGTCATCCTTTCCATGTTTTGGTTTGGTATCCAGGTGAAGATTTTATCACCATCGTTCTGGCCAGCTTCACTAATGATGTATCAGTCGTTTAATGGGTCACAATGTGTATATCAGGTAAGTTTGCGCATCATACCAAACGTCGCTGACTCCTTGATCTTACACTCTTTCAAGATGATAAAGGCTATATGGCCATCGATCGCACGGATGCCAAACCATCTTTCTCCAAATGCAAACATCACGAGTTCAGGTAACGCTAAATGGGATGAGCAAACTGTCCAGTCGCTCAACCTTTTCTCAGGCCTTCTATGCTACGTCATCTATTGGCTGATCCAGTTGCCCTTCATGCTTGTCTCTCCACACAGAGTGAGGTTGTTATTCCTCGTCAAGGGCGTGGTGGTCCCGATAGCGTGGCTAGCGATGGTTATCTGGGCGTTTGTTTCAGTTCCACCCTCCGGTGGGATTTTCGCTGAGCATGCAACCGTAACCGGACCACAGTTCTCTTGGAGCTGGTTGAGTGCGATGAACAGTGCACTGGGCATCTACGCCAGTTTGTCCGTCAATATCCCTGACTTTACTGTGAGTCCCTCTCTCCGATCATGTACAGCCAAACTGAGTGCCACGGCAGCGGTATGCGAAAGACGAGAAAGCGTAAACAATTTCACTTGCGCGAAGATTTGGTACTAACGAAATGTTTGACAGGCAATACGTGCAGCCTTTGATAATCCCCATCGCATTCATGCTGTGCAGTTTCGCTGGCATTGCGGTCACGAGTGCAGGAATCCAACTGTATGGAGAAGTCCTCTGGGATCCCTTGTTGCTCATCGACAAATGGGATAACCGCGCTGCAGCTTTCTTTGCCTCTTTCGCGTTTGCTCTTACGACTGTTGGGACGAACATTAGCGCAAATTCGCTTGGCGCCGGAAATGATATGACGGTTTTATTGCCCAAGGTGGGTTGCTGTACTTAGTACCAACTGCACGCTGGCAGGCAACGCTTAAGTAGGATTTATACAGTACATCAACATCAGACGTGGACAAATAATCTGCGCCTTCATCGGGGGCTGGGCCTTATGCCCCTGGGAGATCCTGGCCAAGTAGGCTTGCGATATTGAAGAGATCTCCAGACTGACTGTATCATGGAACAGTGCCCAAGGGTTCTTGAACTTCGTGAACGGATGCACTATCTTCTTGGGGCCATTCGCGGGGGTCATGGTCACAGATGTGTGTATTCTATGCATGGATAGGACGGACTGCCGCCTGACTACCGTTCGTACAGTTTTGGCTGGTTCACAAAGGCAGGGTGGATGTTCCTGCGATGTACGATCCAAACGGCCGATACAGGTACACTGGGGGATTCGT